>JAQFYM010001676.1:0-30486 GCA_034694785.1 Agrenia bidenticulata | reverse complement strand
TTCAAAACTGTGAACTGGAGGGTTATTATCAGAAGTTTTCTACAAACGAACGGGCCTTTCGTAGCTGCTTGGAGTAGAATTTTATTTCAGAGTTGTTAAATATTTTTTGTACGGGGAAGGAACTGTGCCATGCATAACGCAGTGGGATTTGCTAGTCTATATAAACCCGAACAAATAGCTGAAGCTTGTATTCTTGCTTTGCCTCTGTGAGATAAGACTTCAATTTCCATTGAAAAACATATTCATAATTACACTTAAATAAAATGAAAATCGTTCCGCTCATTTTCCTTCTGATTGTGGAAGAGTGTTTATCCACCCCGACAATTAACCTCAGGTTTCGGAGGGTTCGGAGTGATGGAACTGGGGTAAATTGACTAAGTATTTATTTATTTTCAAACCCAGGCTGATCTTAATTTACCTTTGCTAATCCGGATAAGGAGCTATCTAGGACTCCAGAAGGCTTTGTCCAGTCTCCAGATTCAAAGTGTTACAAAGGACGATATTTATATCGTCCACAGGCTGAATTAGGACGACTTAGCGACCCTGTACCAATGGTGGGACAACCAATGTCCCTAATCCTTCCTCGTCCACTTCAATATTCTACGGTAATTTAAAAATCCAATCTGTCTTACCTAATATGAATTAAGTATTTGATATTGGGAATAATAATAATTTTCTGGCTACAGGGAGATTACTGCGTTTACGACAACTTCCGCCGGCGAAGTTTAGAATTTTTTGACCCAGAAGAATACGTTTGCTGCAACCCCAACGTGGCCTTTCCCCCTGAGTTGGACATTCCAGCCGGGTGGGCCATTTACAACCCAGTAACTGCCCAAGCTCCACTTCCGACTATTATTCGAGATTTAGCCGAGACCAAGTACACCGGGTATTACTACGCTTGCCCTAACTACGTCAACCCCTTTGACTACAGTTGGTATTTCAACTCGAACAGTGCGACCAGCCCTTGCAAATGGATTTGGTACCAGAGTCACCGCGATGCTGGAGCTGAAGTATTTTCACCAGCAGTGACTCAGCCTCAGCTTCAATATAATAAGCCCCTTGTTACAAAATTCAACGGGTAAATTCGTATTTTTTTGATGTCATGACTTTTAATTCCATTTCATTCTCCCTGTATGACATTAGAATAAACTCAACGTACTTTGTTTCGTGAGAATTTAAAATAAAAAATATGCAATCATAAAGCAAATTAGCCCTACTTGCAAAAGTGAACATTTTGAAACTAGTAGTTTCACCCCATTGCTCAAAGAATCTTCGGGTACGACTAATAAAAAAGACGACGTGTCCACTGAGGATGTTGCTACTCGGTCTTGGGTCATGATCGGGTCGTTCCTGCTTTTCGCTTTGAGTTTTTGTCTCTGTCCTCTCGGAAGCTGTGACGGCTTACGTTCTTGTAGGCTCGGACTCAAATTTTATGGAGATCAATGTACATTGAAAAATTAAAAGGACCCTTACCCCTTACACGATATTCATGTAATTAATTTAAAAAATGTCAAGAGAGGGAGAAAATAACTCCCTTACTTCTGTTCCCAGTATTCTGTATATAAAACCGGTCCCGCTTCATTCCATAAAACTTGTTGATTCGAACTTGCCCTTTGTTCGAATTCCCTACCGTTGGACTACTCCTGAGTTCAGCTTGAGGTTTATCGTTGGATATTCTTCCGCTGGCTAACTACATTGATTTATTATGATAGATGCATCGAATTAATTCCGAAATGACTGGAGTGTAAAGGCAAAATTAAATTCCCTCATTACCCCCAAAAGGGGCTAAGCCAGTTTGGAATTTCGTATTGATTACGGGGTTACTACTGTTAAAAAAATCATAAATGTACTTAAACACATTTATGCCTTGGAGAATTTGAATATGCATTAACGGTGAGGAAGGGGATGAGTTTAAAAAATAATAAACTATTGTTTAATAGAATTATATAATTTCCTCCTACCTTATCTTTAATTGGTTTCTTATTAGCTACCTGTCTCAAGATCGATCTTTTAGTTCAGTTTCTAAATTCGCAGGTCTCATATGTCAAAACAACATCTCAGTCCCCATTGCAGCAATCCCAATGACATGACATGACAATACCAACATGAGTAAACAAAATAATATACTGTTTCTAGACTTTCCTCGTGGGTGGGCACACTATAATATAATTAATATATATGCTTAAGGAGCCTTAATTTGATCAAATACCACAAGTTAACAATCTTGAGAAAATATTTGCAGAAAAATTTCACATAAACTGAACGGTCAGTTTAATCGGTCGTCTTATTTAAGACCCCAAATGAATCAGGGTTAATCAAGATTATGTAAGTCAAAAGATACCCCTGATAGCTAATTCAAATGTAAATAAACATCCAAAAGAATTGAACTCTAGTTGATTAATTTCAATAATCATTGGCCCTAATGAATATTTATTTGCTAAATCGACTAAGGTACAGCGTCCGTTTTTGTTTTATAGATAAACCGTAATTTTTTAAAATCTAAAATAAAGATTTTTTTTCGTAAATGGCATGAGCTTATAAAATACCTGAAATCCTTGATTTTTTTGAGATTTTGATACCTTAATTAAAGTGCATACAATTTGCCGACGATTTTCTCTCGATAAAAATTATGGAAGTCCCACATGGTATCGTTTTCTCGGATGAGGACTCCTGACATTGTACGCATTGTCCAAATTCTTTTGAACATATAAACGATAGCTCATGGCAACGTTCGGGTTCGGAGATTGACGCGATGAAGTGGCAGCCAACCTTTCTCCCCTTCTTTGATGCCCTCGTCGTTTGTATATTGATTCCTGAGACAACTGTACAGAAATTATAATTAATTCACCATAATTAATCAAGTACGTACGTCAGTAGGTTATTCCATTTGTTATATTTTCCACTATCACCTCAGAATCAGCTCTTCCAAAGCATCCCAGATAGGAACCCATTTTTAATGCAACTCGATACTTTCTTTTCCTTTTCTTTCCTGCCTTTTCTAGCTCTTTCGACAAGAAATCAGAGAATGTGATCTTAAGGTGATGGGTTTAAGAAAACTAAAGGAAAGCTTGTTGAGATTTCAATAGAGATGATCTTGTGGAATGGATCTGTGGGATTTTTATACTCTTTCCAGACTCACCTCCTCCGCACGCATCGCCTGGGGTCACCATAGTAGCAGCAGGCACTTCGGGCTCCCAATGCTCTCCGTAGCCGAACCAAGACGTAAATTGGCTTCAAAATATTTACTAAAAGTCAGTAGCTTTGCCTAATTCTGTTAAAACTTGAGTGGTTCCTAATTCCAAGAGATAAGGAACGATGGAAGCTGTAGCTTACCGCCTACACCGATATTGATTTTGTTTTGAATCCGGATTGAATTGGACTAGCGTTATTCTCTGCAAGTGTTACAATACGGTTCTACTCAAAATCTAGCAATGAACGAATCTACTGACCTTTATAAAAATTAATTAGCATTTATTGCACCTTGAGATGTTTTCTATAGTTTACGGTGACAGATCCAGAAATTAAACGCAGGATTACGGGAAGTGAGAAATAAAAAGTACAGGCTTATGGATGGTAGGTTGCAAAAAATTGGTATATTATAATTCAACATTTTAATAACTTCAAGCAATTTTACGTATACGTATAAGCAATTTTGGTTTTTGAAATTAGAACAAGAATATATTAGAAAATTAGAGAAGTAGAGTATAATCGGTTGTATATAAAATTTGATTATTATAATCAGAATATAATGGAATATTGACTGAGTAAATTTTTGATAATGAATTATGAAAGTATTTTTTTGGATTATTTTTTGTTTGGATAATAACTTTTGACAATTACCATTTTTGGGAATTTGACCGGACACGTACAGAGCTGGTATTAACTGAATCAACTATACCCACTATTATAACCCAATCTAGATCAATTAATAGTTCTAAGAATAATTTTAAAACCCACTTACTGAACCTCGGAATCAAAAACTGTCTCTGACCTGACATAATTTTGGCAAATAATCTTACCTCACCAAATAAATGTTTTGTGTATTTTAAAGCCCCTTGTTACAACAAAATTAGTATCTTTTTGATGTCAAGACCTTTAATTCCATTTCATTCTACGTGTATGACATTAGAATAAAATGAAAGTACTTCCTTTCGTGAGAATTTAAAATAAAACATATGCAATCATACAGCTCATAATTAGCCCTACTTTTAAAAGTGACCATTTTGAAACTGGTAGTTCCACCCCAGTGTTCAAAGAATCTTCGGGTACGACTAATAAAAAAGATGGCGTGTCCCCTGAGGATGTTGCTACCCGGTCTTGGGTCATCGGGTCGTTGGATGTGGTGAGAGGAGAGAATATCCCAGCACTTCGCTTTGAGTTTTTGTCTCTGACCTCTCGAAATTTTTGAAGCTGTGAAAAAATGAACGTTTTAAATTAATTCCCTAAACATTAATTCAAGTAATATGTTAGGGTGGACAAACCTGAATATATGATACAATCTGAGGGTGATTGAAGACAAGCCATGTCACATTTTGAACACAAGGTTCCCCAATGTATGCCCCAGTATATGTATAAAATGACATGTCAACTGGAAATAGCATTTTCAGGTCAATGACTCCATGGACTTGTCTCCACTTATTGTTTGCAAATCCTACTGCCACGGCTGCATTTGCTAACGCCTCCACTGCCGGGTTGTACTTTCCAAAAGCCTTTAAAGTTAAATACAGATTCAGGATTAGTATCAAAGTATATGATGTACTCGTATATGCATTAACTTATTAGAAGGAAAAAAAATTTTGGTAATAGCTAACTTTTTGGAATTATGCGAATTGTACCTCAAACATAATACTGGTGACAAGTATTCCTCCTTTTTGTCCTCCGGCTACTTCCAAACTAGGATATTGTTTGGCATAGTGGACTAATTGGAGTTCCAAGGCATAGGGCTGACCTTCGATAGCATGTTGGGCTCCGTGGTTATTGTCCAGAGACCAATATAAATCCCCCTTGGCAAGGATGTACTCATCGTCCCAGTTTTCTCCACGAATTACGGCTTCTGTTGTTGGAGCTTCTGGCTCAAATTTTATGGATATCACTGTACAATAAACAATGAATAATCAATAGGACCCTTAACCCATAACACGATTTTCATGTAATTAATTTAAAAAATGTCAAGGGATGTCAAATGTCAAAAATGTCCCTTACTTCCGTTCCCAGTATTCCGTATATAAAACCGGTCCCGCTTTACCCCATAAAACTTGTTGATTCTAACTTCTTGCCCTTTGTTCGAACTCCCTACCGTTGGACTGCTCCTGCCTACTCCTGAGTTCAGCTTGAGGTTTATCGTTGGAAATTTTACGTTCTTGGTCAAGCATCCACCACCGTTCCAGCTCCCCTGGCTAACTATATTTATCAATTATAATCGAAATTCATCCAGCTAATTCAGGAATGTCTGGGGTGGAAAGACAAAATAAAATTCCCTAATTACCCCCGGAAGTGGCTAAGCCAGTTTGGAATTTCGACTTGATTCCAGGGTTAGTACCGTTAGTACTGTTAATACTGTTACTAGGGATCATGTTCAAAATGTCATTTGCATCCGAATCGTTTAAATTCATCCCCGGGTTCGGAATCTTTACTCTCAAAGTTGAAGGATCGGCTGTCCCCACTGGGCCCGAATTTATTGGAACGGGGTTTACTGCTGTACTATTTAGTGTTGCTGTAGGGGGTTGCAGTTTGACACCGGTAAGTGTTGTTGAAGGCAAATCTACTTGTGTTTTGATGCTGGAAAGGTTTGTTGAGAGCAAAGTGACTGGTGGTGTGACACTCGAAACTGTCGTAGAAGGTTGAGCGACTTTTGCTGTAACTGTGGGAAGGGTTGTTGAATTCAAAACGACTATTGCTGTAACTGTGGGAAGAGTTGCTGAAAGCAAAGTGGCTGGTGGTTTGACGCTAAGGAGCGTAGTTGGTCCGGCCGTCTTAATAGGAGCTGTCGTAACATTTGATTTTATTGGTACAATACTTAAAGTCGTAGTGTTTAGTGCCGTTGTAGCTCCGACTTGTCGACCCTGTCTGTAAATGTAGTTCCGGGGCTCGATTATTGGACTTATTCCGAATAAATGTACGTCCGTTGCATAAGATAAGTTCCTTGTCATTTTGTCCGATGGAATTAAGCACTTAGCGCTCGTTAATAGTAAACAGGCAGCTATACAGATGGAAGCCAGAGGTTTCATTGTGTAAATTGTCATTTCGAAAACTGGATTTTTTAAAAACTAATTCATTAACTCCAGAGCTATATTCAAACAAAAAATATAGTTCCGCCCTAGCGACGAAAAATAATCATAAATGTACAAATGTATGTCTTGGAGAATTTGAATTTGCATGAACGGTGGGGGTGGGGGACGAGTTTATAAAATATAAATATCTATTATTTCATGAATTTTTATCTTTCCTCCGAGCTTATTTGTAATTGGGTTCTTAACAACCACCTCTTTCTGAATCTATCATTTGGCTAAGTTAATAAATTTGCAGGTCTCATATTTAAAAATACATTCCAACTCAGTCACCCAGCAATACCAATACAAAACATCGTAAACATGAGTAAAGAAATTCACAGGAGGGAAAAAAAGTTCGGTCAGTCTTTTTTTGAGATGAGAAACGCAATGATTTTAGGGTTAATTAAGATTAATTAAGATTATGTAAGTCCAAAGATATATCCCTGAGAGCTAATTCAAATGGAAATGAAAGTCCAAGAGAATTGAATTTTAGTTGATTAATTTCAATATTTATTGGCACTAATATTTATTTGCTAAAGCAGCTAAGGTACAGAGTCAGTGATATTTTTTTATAGATAAATCATGATTTTATTAAAAATTTTAAATAAAGGTAAATTATTAATTTGTAAATGGCATGAGCTTAACGGGGCATTAAATTAAGGTTAAATTCAAATGACCATCGAATGTGTCTCTTTTATACGAACAAAAGACAGGACTCGTTGGGCAAATTTATTTTTATGATTTACCATTTTACCATGCACATATTTTTTCATTAGCTGTTAGGGAATCTGTACACTACCGTGCTGGGTTTTGAGATTGCCATAAAGCAAGGAAAAGTTTAGTCACACGTTCTTTTAATTTAATATCGTTTACAAAGAATTAATTTCATATCAAACCCATCAACTACAATAATATAGATTGCAAAGACTTAAAAAATAGCTTAAAAAACCTAATTTAAGTCTTTAAATTTCGTTCCACTCAAAATGTCAATTACAAATGGTTTTGCCAATTTAATTAATTTAATTTCTAATTATTACAGTAAATTTAAATTATAGATGCAAGAAAATATATAATTGAAAGTTTGAGTAAAGTAAAATTTAAAGAATTTAATTAGCTTTTTTTAAATCTAATTCCCAAGTATTTGTGATCGATATTTTTTTAGTTGAGGGGATGGATATGATAATTATAATTTTGCGTAGCTACTATACTCAACGGATTTTGGGCAGGTGAGGGAGCGTACTATGCTCGTTATTCCCTTTAATAAAACAACAGTTTTTTTTTTATAACTTAATTAAATTACATCAAATTACAGTTTAATTGAAGCATTGTCCAACCTCCTTTGGGCATTTAAACGATTGGTCAGGATAACGTCCGGGTTCGGAGGTTGACGTGGTGCAGTGGCAGCCAACCTCCAACTCTTACATTCCCTCGTCCTCTGTGTATTGATTCCTGAGTCAACTGTACAGAAATTATAATTAATTCACCATAATTAATCAAGCAGGTACAGATGGTCAGTAGGTTATTCCATTTGTTAAATTTTTCACTATCACTATAGAATCGGCTCTTCCAAAGCATCCCAGATAGGAGCCCATTTTCAATTCAGCTCAATAATTTCCCCTGCCTTTTCTAGCTCTTTGGACAAGAAATCAGAGAATGTGGTCTTATGCTGATGGGATTGAGGAAACTAAAGGAAGCTTGAACAAAGGTTGAGATTTAAATGGAGATGATCTTGTGGCTAGGAGCTGTTGGATTTTTGTACCCTTTCCAACACCACCTTAGCAGCACGCATCCCCTGGGGTCACCATAGTAGCGGCAGGCACTTCGGCCTTCCAAGGCTCTCCGTAGTCGATCCAAGCTACAGAGGTAAATTGGATCCAATATATTTATTGAAAAATCAGTAGCAATGCCTAATTCTTTAAAATTATGATGGTATCTTAATTCCAACAATGGAAGGTGTAGTTTACAACATTCAACATGCATAGCATCTTGTAACATACCTAAACTAGTAGATAGGTAAATTGTGGGGTGTGTCAGTAAAGTAAAGTATTAATTGGTTTCCTAGAATTGTCCAAATATTCGGATGGGAAATTGAGCATCGTATTTATTTATTTCCTAGCGTTTGCAAAACAATTCCATTGAATCATAAGTAGTATTTTCAAACCATTTCTAAGAATCGAATACCCAATTGAAAATCACCTAAGTTATGCGGAGACGTGATTCCAAGAGTGGCTAACTACTGTCGTTATGTAGCCTGAGGTACTCGTTTCAGGTCCAGATTATTGCAAAAGTTTCGAGATGTTCTGGTAGAATCCGGACCTTGAATTTTTGATGTCAAGAGTTATCGGTGTTCTTGAAGTGTTATAATCGTTTCGGGTTGCACTAGTCATCCATATATCGCCTTCGTTGAGGATTACAATACAATACAATTACATATCACTTGAGCTATTCTATTTAGGAACTGTCATGTTATTTGGAGGTGTATGTAGAGGTGTAAATGTCATCTCCATGGATCAAGTTTTTGCAGCATCGATATATTCCTTCTATCGACTAGTGCTTGACCTGTCTTGTTCACTTCAAGTTTTCTAACATTTTACACGCCCTTGTGCTCTAGTCACTTGAGTAGAAATTAGAATTTCAAAGCCCAGAATCTTAAACCTTTCTTTAGATAAAGTCAAGTGGTCTCAAATAAATGGAATTCGATTAAAAGCCACTGGCAAACAACTAAGTCCACAGTTACGACAATCTTTAGACTCCCCCCACCGCTTTCGTAACGAAAGTAACGGAAACATTTTGTAAAGAAAACTTACATCCCCCTTTCATGATTCGTCATTTCTGAACAGTCCTTCTATAAGCATATTCAATTTCTATTGTAATATTTTTTGTTTTTTGAGAAATTAGGGGACATGGGATTCAGATTACCAATACGTGTGACACTATTTTAATTTTACAAACATTTAAACAAATGCAATACAAACAAAACAACTGAGTTGTAAGTGCGAATGGAAAATCGTGGGCAATTTTTTCAACAATAGATTATTATCATATGCCAATTCTCCCTTTTCAACCTTCATTACTGATACAAGCCGGTTTTCAAAGTACTCCCAATATACATCCGACCTGGAGGTCTTGTTGATTCTTCCCTGGAAATCATTTAATTTCGTACTTGATAACCCTTCCCCCTTGGGAAAAAGGGGGGGGGGAATGTTCGGTCAGTCCTATTTTGACATAAGAAACGTAATGAATTTAGGATTAATTAAGATTAATTAAGATCCTTTAAGTCCAAAGATGAGTCCCTGAGAGCTAATTATAATGAAAATAAAAGTCCAAGATGATTGAATTTTAGTTGATCAATTTCAATGTTTATTAGCACCAATGAGTATTTATAAGCTAAAGGTACAGAGTCCGTTTTTATTTTTTTCAAGATAAACCGTGTTTTTTTAAATGTAAAATAAAGGAAAATGATTTATTTTGTAAACGGCATGAGCTTAATAAAATAGCTGAAATATTTTTTTTTAAATTTTGATACATTAAATTAATTAAAGTACATACTCCGAATTTTCCCTCAAGACCAAAATTAAGGATTGACGACATGCTATCGTCTTCTCAGATGAGGATTCGTTTTATTGTAGGAATCGTCCAACCTCCTTTGGGCATTTAAACGATAGCTCAGAACAACGCCCGGGTTCGGAGATTGGAGCGATGCAGTGGTAGCCAACCTTTCTCCAACTCTTACATTCCCTCGTCCTCCGTATATTGATTCCTGAGGCAACTGTACAGAAATTATAATTAATTCACCATAATTAATCAAGCACGTACGTCAATAGTTTATTCCATTTGTTATATTTGTCACTATCACCTCAGAATCAGCTCTTCCAAAGCATCCCAGATAGGAACCCATTTTCAATTCAACTCGATACTTTCCCCTCTGCCTTTTCTAGCTCTTTCGACAAGAAATCAGAGAATGTGATCTTAAGGTGACGGGATTGAGGAAACTAAAGGAAGCTTGGACAAAGGTTGAGATTTAAATGGAGATGATCTTGTGGATAGGAGCTGTTGGATTTTTGTACCCTTTCCAACACCACCTTCGCCGCACGCACCCTCTGGGGTCACCATAGTAGCGGCAGGCACTTCGGCCTCCCAAGGCTCTCCGTAGTCGATCCAAGGTACGGACGTAAATTGGATCCAATATATTTATTGAAAAATCAGTAGCACTGTCTAATTATTTAAAATTATGAGCGTATCTTAATTCCAACAATGGAAGCTGTAGTTTACTGCCTGCACTGATATTGATTGTTTTAAATTCGGATTGAACTGGACTAGCGTTATCTGGGTTGTATATTTATTTATAAAATCTTGTGACATACCTAAACTAGTAGATAGGTACATTGTGGGGTGTATCAGTAAAGTAAAAACTTAAAAAAATTCATAGAATTGTCCAAAAATTTTCGGATGGAAGTTTGAGCATCGGATTTTATTTTGTTTATTTCCTAGCGTTTGCCAAAAAACTTTAATGGAATTATAAGTAGTATTTTTATTCAATTTCTAAGAATCGATTACCTGGTTGAAAACCCCTTAAGTTATGCGGGGATGCGATTCCTAGAGTTGCTAACTGCTGTCCTGAAAGTTCTTTTCCGATTCCCGCATAATCTTCAGGGCTCGGCAATGACTTGATTGTTCAATTACAAATTACAATTACATTTACCAGAAACTTCAATTACAAATTACAATTAATTTGCAATCCCCAATTACAATTACAAATACATTTTTTTCGAAAGTAATTAGTTACTATTATATTTACGTATTTAATTACATTTCTAATTAAAATTCCAGAACATGTGTTGCATTATTTAATTACAAATTACAATTAAAATTGAAAACAACAAAGCTTATGACAGATACCAATTACAAAAAATTATTGTATTTGCCCTCCGTACAAAGTTAATTAACACAAATGAGATTTTGAGTAAAAAGTGTTAACAGCAACGTCAATTTCTCAAAACGTTCGTCTTCCAGCGATTCTCGATTTGATTATAAAATCATTCCTCCAAAATTTATAAACAGCTCAACATCACTGGATTTTTGCGAAGGACTTCAGTGCATAAGTTAAACTAAATGTAATTTGTAATTACGAAAAGTAATCAAATACATATCTTCAAAAATGCTTATTACAAATTAAAATTTTACAGAATGTATTTAATTACATTTCAAAAATGTAAATATTTACTTAATTACAAATTGTAGTTAAATTACGTAAGGAGGTAAAAGTAATTATAATTACAGTAATTTGCCCAGCCCTGATAATCATTGCCTCTTTTGGAAGGTTGGGTAATAAATAAGCGATTGCGTAACATGTATTTCTTTGACATATTTGTAGGCACGGAATATTGAAAGCGCAAAATATGACTGAAAACCTCACCAATTTATGCATTAAATTGAGTACCGTATACTTACAGATATTTGTCTCGAATCATTTTTGTCTCGATTTTGGTTTTCAAAGTACTCTCAAAATATATCTGATCTAGAGGTCTTGTAGATTATTCCTAGGAAAACCATTAAATTTCGAACTTGATAACCCTCTGGAATTAGCATATTGTCAAAGTCACACTCACTTCGTACAGGTACAAACCATATATTCTCGGACTACTTCATAGCTCCAGTCTAAGTTTAACATCACATTGTTTTGAATTTGAATCTGCATGAACGGTAGGGTTGGGGGTTGGGGGATGAGTTTATAAAATTAAGATCTATTATTTCATGAATTTATATAATTTACTTATCTTTTCACCAAGCTTATCTGTAGTTGGGTTCGTATCAACCACCTTTTTCGGAATCGATCATTTGGCTAATTTTGTAAATTTGAAGGTGTTGTATTTCAAAATACATTTTTTATCGAAACACAGTCACCAGCAAACAATACAATACATGAGTAAAAAAATTTACCGGAAAAAAGTTCGACCAGTCTTGTTTTAGCTCCATGAGATGAGAAACCCAATGAATTTAGGTTTAATTAAGATTATGCAAGTCCAAAGACATATCTCACCTATCCCAACAATCCCAAGGCAATAAAAAAAAATTCAATAAAGTTGATTGCCTGATATATCCCTGAGAGGTAATTTAAATGAAAATAAAAGTCCAAGAAGATTGAATTTTATTTGATTCATTTCCATATTTATTGGTACTAATGAGTATTTATTTGCTAAAGCAAACAAGGTCAGAGTCCGTTTTATTTTTTTCAATAGATAAATGAGTTTTTTCCAAATGTACAGTAAAGGTAAATTATTTGTTTTGTAACTGGCATGCGCTTAATAAAATAGCTGAAATATATTTTAAAGATTTTGATACCTTAATCAAAGTAAATACAATGTTCCAATTTTTCTCTCAAGACCAAAATTATAGATTGCAAACACGGTATCGTGTTCTCGGATGAAGACTTCTGTTAATGTAGCCATTGTCCAACCTCCTTTGTTCAATCAAATAATATCTCAGGACAACGCGCTGGTTTGGAGATTGACGCGATGCAGTGGTAGCAAACCTTTCTCCAACTCTTGCGTTCCCTCGTCCTCTGTATATTGATTCCTGAGGCAACTGTACAGAAATTATAATTAATTCACCATAATTAATCGAGTACGTACGTCGGTAGGTTATTCCATTTGTTATATTTTTCCCTATCACCTCAGAATCAGCTCTTCCAAAGCATCCCAGATAGGAACCCATTTTAAATTCAACTCGATACTTTCCCCTCTGCCTTTTCTAGCTCTTTCGACAAGAAATCAGAGAATGTGATCTTAAGGTGATGGGATCGAGAAAACTAAAAGAAGCTTGGACAAAGTTTGAGATTTAAATGTAGATGATCTTGTGGATAGGAACTGTGGGATTTTGGTACCCTTTCCCACGCCACCTTCGCCGCACGCATCCCCTGGGGTCACCATAGTAGCGGCAGGCACTTCGGCCTCCCAATGCTCTCCGTAGTCGATCCAAGCTATGAACGTAAATCGGCTCCACGTTATTGAAAAATCAGTAGCCCTTTCTGATTCTTTAAAATTATGAGCGTATCTTAATTCCAACAATGGAAGCTGTAGTTTACCGCCTGCACCGAAATTGATAATTGTTTTAAAATCCGGATTGAACTGGACTAGTGTTATCTGGGTGGTGTATTAGTTTATAAAATCTTGTAACATACCTAAAATAGTAAATAGGTAAAATGTGGGGTGTGTCAGTAAAGTAAAAAATTAAAGGTTTCCTAGAATTGTCCAAATATTCGGATGGGAGTTTGAGTATCGGATTTATTGATTTCCTAGCGTTGGCCAAGAAAATTCCAGTGAATCATAAGTAGTATTTTCATACAATTTATAAGAATTGAATACTCAATCAAATCAAATCAAAAAATATTTATATGATTTATATGCATATTGATTGATATTCGTCTCCAGTCATAATTGTCGCAGAATATATGTCACATCGCCAAAATGAACGTATGCCCAATAAAACTTAGGGACTTTATTAGCATGTATCCTGAAGTATTCGTTTCTGGTCGAGAATATTGCAAAAATTTCGAGATGTTCTTGTAGAATCTGGACCTGGACTTTTTTATGTCAAGAGTTGACTGTGTTCTTCAAGTGTTATAATCGTTTTGGGTTTCACTAGTCATCCATGTATCGACTTCCTTGAGGATTGCATATGACTTGAGCCATTCTATTCTGTCATGTTCTTTAGAGGTGTATCGCAAGTGTATGTAATTGTAGAGGTGTAATAGTCAATTGTCATCTCCATGGATCAAGCTTTTCTAGCATCGATATATTCCGTCTATCGACTAGTGCTTGACGTGGTTTGTTCACTTCTTCAAGTTTTCTGACATTTTACACGCCCTTGTATTTTAGTCACTTTATTTTAAATTAAAATCGCAAAGCCCAGAATCTTAAACCCTTTTTAGATAAAGTCAAATAGTCTAAAATAAATCCAATCCATTTAAAAGCCAGTGGGAAACAACTGAGTCCGCAGTCATGACGATTTTTAAACTCCCACCTCCCCCCTCCCTCCGTTCGTAACGAACGTAACGTCAGCGCAATCCCAAATCTCAATTTACCTATGGATTTCTCGTTGTAACAAAATTCTGACCCTACCCCATCCACTCTGACATATTTTGTTAAGAAACCCGACGTCCCCCTCCCACGTTACGTCATTTCTGAACAGTCCTTCTGTAAGCATATGCATTTTCTATTGTAATATTTTTTGTTTGTTTTGAGAAATTAGTGGACATGAGATTCAGATTACCAATACGTGTGACACTATTTTTAATTTTACAAACATTTAAACAAATGCAATACAAACAAAACAACTGAGTTGTAAGTGCGAATGCAAAATAGCGGACAACTTTTTCAACAATAGATTATCATATGCCATTTTTCCCTTCCCAACCTTCATTACTGAGACAAGTCGGTTTTCAAAGTACTCCCAATATACATCCGACCTAGAGGTCTTGTTGATTCTTCCTTGGAAAATCATTTAATTTCGTACTTGATAACCCTCTAGAAATAGCATATTGTCAAAGTCACACTCACTTCGTACAGGTACAAGCCATCAATTCTCGGACCACCTCAAAGCCCTAGTCTACGGTTTACACCACACACGCCGCTTTATAAATTTCCTTTATTGACTAGGCTACTCCCAGAAATCTCTTGATTAAATAATCCCTCTCTCCATGTAATTTTATACAGTAGAATATTTCAAGAAGAAACCAGATTACAGAAGAAGCTGTGCAAATTCAACTAACATTTAATAGTCTTAATAATTAATTTGGAAATTTCAAAGCTGCCATTCTAAAGCGTTATCATCTCAGCCCCTTTGCTAGTGTTACTAGATTTGTAAAATATAATTAATTTGTCCCATTGATATTTCTTTTAAAGGAAAAAAAACCGTCTACTAAAACTTATCAACAACAACTCTGTGTAAGCTTGACTTGCATTTCCAATAGGATAAAAATTTTGTACTCGGATCATGAAACTTTGTTATTATTTGCTCTATTTAGTATTAGAGGTGGTCCTACATGATTATAGAATTTCGACATTCCATTGGAAATGCCAAGACTATTTTATTTCGGAATTAACAAGGATTCTGAACAGTTCTGAACTCTAGGGGAAAACAGCACAATCTCTCTGACTCTTTACAATTGTAGTTTAGTCCATTTTTTGATAAAAGTGCGAGCAAGGAGTCATTTGTAGAACAAACTGGTAACTATTTGATTGAGTAGGTCGCAAGTCTATGCCAAAGACCAGACTAGATATCACACACTACAGCATTTGCAAGCGGAACGGAAATGAAGCCTTTGAATATATTGTTAATTTAAGTTTTTAAAACATAATATTTGTATCCATTTATATTTCTAACTCCTAGCTCTGTGGGATTGGCTGACTTTAAAACTCCTTAAAACTGTTTAAAACTACCAAAGTTTAAGGTAACTGGAATTCCATTTAAAACTAACAATATATTAGACAGAATGGCCCATGGGTTATAGTTAATTTTTGAGCCGTGGAACAATTATGGCAAGGGTAGTGAATCCAAAGACCAATGAAGATATGATGCTTCCAGTGGTTGCTGAATTCTTCTTGTCGGATGGGGTTTTGGGCTTGATGTTGCCATCAATGATCTTCATGGCGTCGTCATAGTCCAAGTCTGGGGTTAGGACTTTCTCATCCGCACTCCCAATTTCTGGTTTCAAGCCCCGGCGAACATTTTCGAACTCTCGTACCTTCCGGCTTCCTGTAGGCATTGGGGGTCTGAAGTTGTCCACCAGTTTTTCCCCATGACTGTCTCGGGTGTTACGGAATGCTTCCAGCTGTGTTCATAATGGAAGTAAAATTTAGAATGGGAACCGGGTATGCCAGGTTTATTGTATAATAGGATCCATTATATGCATACCTGGGCTCGGGAGATAGAAACTGGTTTACGGAACACGTTCCAGTGAACAATTTCATTACACGAGGGGGTCGTTAATGATCCATAGTAGCGGTATAAGCCGAGTTCTTTTGGTAGCAAAGCTGTCATATTCAATGGTGTATGGACAGCGGTAAAGCCCTCAGTAATATTGAGAGCGCTTCTAGTCATAGCATCTACTATGGGCTTTAGTGCCGGATTGTCCTCTGACGAAAGCTGAGGAATTGAAAAACAAAAATAAGGTTAGCTCAACACTAGAACTCTCTTGTCTCTTGGTTTGAAAATTTTGCAAGAGAATCAAATTTTGGACAAACCTCCAAGAAAATTCCTAGAACGGACAGAGCTCTGTGACTTAGGTCTGATGCTGCAGCCTTTAATGATGAAAAACTAGCTCCAAAGTGCACCAAATGAAGTTCAGCTGCATAGCTTTAAATTTAAATGTAAAAATTATTTAAAGCCAAGTTAAATTTAATTCAAAAGTATTCTTTTTAAATATGGAAAAAAGTCTTACGCCCTGCCATTTACTATATGTTCCGATCCAACATCATCATGAGATCCCCAGTGGAAATGAAGTTGAGAAAAAACATAGGCTCCCTTCAGACCATCTCCATCCATTAAAAGTTGAGAACTCGGCTCTTCCTTCAGTTGGACTTGGACTTTTTAAAAAGAAAAATATGAATAATTAAAAATCTTTAGGGCTAAAAGAATTTGTCTTAAAACCCAGTATTATTTTCAATAAGTATTTTGACATACTGGTGTGGCCATTGTTCTTGATGAAGAAATGCTCCTGCACTTCCATATATTCTTTGTTAAATCTCAGTCTCAACTCCTTCTTATCTTCTATTATATTCTTCTCACTGAAATCCACTGGGGATTGGGACTTGCCCGTTTTGCACTGATGATCCCATGTCAATGGGGCTAAAATATAATAGAATTGATTAATGTATTTAAAAACCATTTAATTTTGGTTTTAATCCTCTTTAAAATTGCATCCATTTGTTGTAAACTTTCCAACTCGTAAAATCATACTCACCACACTTTGCATCCTTGTAGCACCACGGATGATCTGAAAGGAGATAGATGCATGTTAAGACAAGACTCACTTCGTGCATTGAAACTACGAGTACAATACTATATATCCAATCCAATAACAATCCAATATCTTCAATCCCCTTTGATTCTTAAACGCTTTTGAATAAACAAGCTCGCGAGTGCAAATATTCCCTTCATTGACTCAAGGAATCGACACCTCCACTGAGTGAAGGTGTGAAAAACGGACTCAAAATCCGCGTGTGTCCCACAAAATCCAATTTCCAACCCAGCGAATAAAGGCCAATCGTTTTTCAACCATTTACCTACACCTCTAGGCTCTCTGTACGATTAACACTCAAGCCAACACATGCACAAGATGTAACGACTTCACGCACTTTCAACTCCCGTCAAACAACTAGTGCAAATAAAAACAAACACCTTGACTTGATGATGAGATGAGGCTCTCAAATGTTTGGGATACCACAATCAAAGTCTCACGCCCTAGAAAGTGATGCAAGATTTGGTGCAGAATAACATTATAATAATATACATTGTGATTGTGACCACCACTGACTCACCTCATAATAGGTATTGTCTATTCAAACCAAGGGGATATCACAAAGGCTGTAATAACAAAACCCCTAATGTCATCGTGCTAAAGATCAGATTCCTTACTGTTGGAATCTAAATGTGTCCCTCTAGGTGTGTTCATATTTATCCTGTGTCCTGAGGTACCACATTCTTTAGTTCTTATATGGAACCAACAAGATCATTGGCAGATGTTCGATGACGATGACCCCCGCTGATGCAAGAATGTTCATTCCTACGGTTATCTAAGGTCAGTATTGGATTTATAGGATGATAAGCTCAAAGCGTGTCCACTCTTATTTCCTTATATTGAATAAACTCATTTTCCAAGATGGTGAGTTCTATCTAGTATCAAAATTAAGGGGTGAATGGTGAATCTCCACACGGCCTTTTAAATCCATCAAATAAATATAATTGGATCCAACTCCTAGCTTCAAATTCCAGACTGATTAAGGAGAAGTTACCTTCGCCCCTTAGCAGGAATTTTCTAAAATGCTAAGTAGCAACTTAATAAGTTATGGCATACCTACTATGTTAAACTATGCAAGTACAAAAGATCAGATTAAAAAAATCTTTCAGAGCTAATTTACAGTTGGCTCTATAGCTCGCATGCAGCGGTGCTTATTCTGAGTAATGTAAGTTTGTCAGGTGTGTATTCATTGATAATAAGGAAACCTCAAAATGTATTGTGAGTAAGGATAGGACTATTTTGATCAACTCAATTGATGTAAAACTGCTAACAGCTTATAGCTTTTTTTCTAATCCAGAGACTCTGCTAAAATTTCAAATTATAGTAGGTCGGCCTGGGAGTGTGATACTTTTCGACACCAAGGAATTACATAAAAAAATCCCCAATTTCATTCAGTTCAATCGTAAAAATTGCAGTCAAGCCTATTTATTTGAAAGGCTTATTTTAAAATCTTCAAATGATACCAAATTGTGTTATGGAACAAGGCGAAAGACATATGAAGAGAAGGAGATCGAAATGTACAGCTCTTATTCTATAACAAATCAATTGACGAAAAAAATGATCCATACTGCATTTCAATTTGAGAAACAAGTTCTATCTGCACCTGCAGTTTTTTTCTCTATTAGACTGTCCTTCACCTAGGCAGTCAAGGCCTTAAAATTTGCAATCCAGTTGTCCCCTCAATTACAATCACAAATTCTTATCACTATATATGGAGAGATGAATTGATTTGACACACAGAGAGGAAACTCTAGAAAACAAATAATTACCTCCCGTCCCTGAGGACAGTTTATTGAATCACAAATTTTTCCTTATCCTCATGGGCTTCGAGAGACAATTTATAAAAGCCCCTTGCCCCCCCCCCAAACTGTTCTAAGAAGATTCCACACCCTGTGCGAAGACAAAAGATGAGAGTGGAGGAAATTGTTGAGAAAATCTAGGTCACGGCTTAGGAAGATGGTTTGTACTTATGTGGCATGGGGACAAGAAGCGATTTCCCAGTTCCCACAGTGTGGGCCAGTGTACCGAGTAACTATATTTGATTGCTCACATTTCCACGTACAAACTTCAAGTGATATTATTCATGGTACATAGGACCTCATTCAAAGGTGTAGAAAGGAAAAGGATTTTGGATGAAGTAACAGACTCCGGAGTGGTTTACGAGACTCAAACAGCCACTTAAGACTCGGAAATCCTCCTTCAAGAAATTAAACACGAGAAGAGCTCTGGAGTGGCAAATCTCATTAGCACATATAAATAGTAACGGCTCCACGAATCTTGAATCCAAATTTCTCTCTTTCAAATCCAAAAAAATATTTACCCAAAACCCTCACTCAAGTCCCTATCGTCCATTCTATATTCTCTAAAATTTCCTTTCTAAACTCATAAAGATGATTAGATGAGACCAGAGAGAGCTGCTTTGACTGTGGCTGGCAATCCAACTCATAAAATTTCCCTACAAGTCCAATACAATTATGCAAGATTAAAGAGCTTGAGCTTGTTCTTGAATTACAATTCCTAATTTAACTCGGCTTAAATCTACTTGTTTTATTTAAATTCATTTCCTAAGTCTCCCACTTTAGGACTGCCCGTTTCCGTTACATTTTATTTGTTTTTATTTCAAACTCGTACTGGGTAGAAAAAAGCTCCCGGATTTCAAAATTTTACCCAGAAGCTTTTTAGAGACGATAATTTTCTCTCTCATTCTTTCTCTGCCTGTCTGTGGAACTCCTCAGAGATGGTCGAAATCAAATGGCCCAACATGGTTCATTTAAGGACTTCATAAAGAGTCTTGAAGAATGCAACATGCAATCAGCCCAGCCCTGAAACCGGAGAGAGGGCTCTTTTATTTCGGCTGTAATGAAGCTTATTTGATCTTTATTAAACCCTCTCGTTAGTCCTCTATTCAGGGTCCCAAAAATGTGGTAATCAAGTCAAGATCAAAAGCCCGGTCGTAATTACACTCCCTTCTTGTTCAATACTCTGTTGTCTCTAGGGGCTTGGGCAGAGAGTATAAACACAACTCTGGCTGATTTGAGGACGGAAGAGATGGTTCCGGACCATTTTACGACCCATTACATCTAGTGTGTGGATTTTTAAAGGGTGTATACATTGCCCTTATCTTCATAAAATAAACCACAAGCCGCTCAAGTCTTTTGTAAATAATATAGGGAGTTGTTGTCAGACTTGCTAATTTTTAATTACAGGTGAGAACTTTTTATCAATATCTCGGGGTTATAGGTCGACGTGGGATACCCTTCAAGATTTTTAATGGATTGACACACTGCCTCGGGTAGTAAAATTTAGCAACCGGATTAGCCACTTATCTCTCATAATAGGTGAGTGACTCACCATGAGTCGTAATATCTCTCTCGCTTTTCCCCCTTGAAGTCTCAACTGACGAGGGGGAATTAAGTATAAGGTTTCTTGAAAGTAAAAATTTCGACCTGGAATGATCTTTCTGATGAATTTTTGTTCGAGGAACACGTGTCTTATAGTTACGCAATAGTTATACTTAAAAGAATACATAAATGCCATCGGAGATGCTACATATAAGACATATAAATACCTGGAGACATTTGTGACTATAAAAAATTCAAAAGAGACAAGTATGTTATTCTCAAATCTCATCATAAAACCAACGTAACGTACATATAAGTGGATGCATTTATCCGCAGCTGATTGATGGTGTGGTCAGCATTTCAATAATTTTTGGTGGATTTACCAAAAATCCTACAAAATCACCGCAACCAAAAAATCTCGATAATAGAATTCTTGAGAATTTTACAAGCGAAAATAACCCGATATTGAAAAAATCCTTCTTCGCCAATCTACTATCTTAGTATAACTACAAATGGCTACAAGGAAATTCCAGTTTAAGCCAATTTCTGTAGAAAAAATTGACTAAAAAGAAAAAGGGTCCAAGCCTCTCTCCCTACACAAACTACCTAAATTTGCTACCTAGTAAATCTAAAACTCTATCCCCAGATTTTTTTAAAATATATTTTAAATTCCTAGGAAATACAAGCACCAATACAGAATCTAATGAATAACACTTAGGCAATAATCTTCCTTTGTCTGCCTGGATCCAAAAAAAAATCTAAAAAGTTTTAAATTCAAAAGAGACCTTGAACCACATACATTAAACAGATTCCTACATTCCATAAATTAAGGATACTCTTATATAAATACTTTTACCCCATCAACAATCGCATAGACAAAGACGTCACACACTTCACTGCTCCCCGTATTTATTACAATCCAAAGTTGAATCAGATTATCCTTATTGATACCAGATTTATCCCCCTTTGATATTTTTTAATTATCTACTTTTTCGCATCCTGCTCCACCTTAAATCATTCTCATCATTATCATTCTCAACAGGGACTGTCGACTGGGTGGACTGTGGTGTTTTTTTGTCCTGAATATGTAACAAATAGGTACGCATACATACACCTTCGTTTCATAAGCTGTTACTTGAGAGTTAGCCCACATTATGTTTTCAACATCTTTGGATTCCAAACGGCGACTGGGGAATGAGTTGTAATAATAATTGAAGATAATAAAATAAAGTCTAAAAAAATCCGTCAACTCTCAATCACATTTTTTTGCTTAGTTTAGCTAGCTTTTGACTTCATATTGTGATTATATTATAACATTAGGTAATCATAATGCATGGGGTTTGGCTTATGATTAAAAGATTTTTTTTTGTATCGAACAGTGTGGATATAATTTATAGTTGAGGCAGCTATATTAAACGCAAAGTCCGGTTCAACTACATCCTGCATTTTGAGAAATCCTTTAATAAACTTGCATCGTTCTGAAATCTATCCATCTATATTTTGGTATATATCTCTATATTTTGTCTTTGTGATATAATATTAGCTCTTTCTAAGTATATAATCTTTAAAGCAAAAAAAAGTCAAGGGGGTTTAGTTTATTTGTATTTTTTAGGCTCGTACAAGATAATAATATCCATTATGATGAGAAGCATACTAAATAAATGATTGATCATTCCGTACTGATAAAAATGTCCAACCACATTGTCCAGGCTTATAGGACGGCTAGCACTGACTGTGTTGAAAGTGTTATTAAGCGTTGGGGGAGGGGGCATTGTAATTTGACATTTCAATGAGGAGTTTTGATGAATCATGAATAACATTCCTAAGATCCTTGTTGAATTATCCAGATGTTTGAATGTCTCGATAGGATTATGGATCTTCTTACAAATGTCAACACAGGATTTAGAGGATTTCAATAAATCCCATGGATTCGAGTGCTCGGCTTTTGTAGTTTTGTGCACATGTAATGGAGGTGAGTCACGGAAAAATTTTAACATTTGCTTGGATTTTAAAGACATGTTTTTTTCATTCGAAAGCAAAAAGAGTATTTTATTTCAATTATATACTGAAATAAAATTCTAAGTGTTATTGTCTCTAGCCTAAAATTCCTGATGCGTCAAATCTTGATAAACAAATTCTGTGGAATTAGCAGAATATTTAGCAGATGGAAAATTAATCCTTTAATAGTGATGTCAAATAAATTCAAAGGGAAAATAAAAATTCATCAAGCTCCTATACATAACAAAATATGCGTGTTTAAAAATGACAGGCATTCATGGTCCACCCTGTTGATCCTCTGTTTATGTGACTTGCTGATATCTTTTCTCCACTACTCTGCTATTTTCATATGATTCGGTATTTTTAAACTTAAGATGTAAGATGAGATTTATACCAAGGCAATTTGTCACTAGATAGTTAGCTCATTGTCAGACTCGATTGAGTCCCACGGAATCCTTCAAGTTATCCGAAACTTGGAACATGACTGTTAAACTGTCAAAGTGTCAACAGTTTAAATTCAATTACGTTTTTAACTATTTCATTGGAACGGAGATTGATTGAAATTTCTGGCTCCTCACACCAAGAAATAAAACCTCCCTGGCTTACAATTGCTGATACAGATAGATATATAATCGTCGGCTAAAATAAATAATCCCGAAATAGCCTAGAAGTGCAAACCCAGCGCAGCGGCACCAAAACACATTAATAAAATTATCATCCTTTTATCTTTCGACTCCAATGCTGCTCACCGCTAATCCTCTGATAACCCTCGTTATTTCGCTATCACAACCATAATAAAACCGATCATCCTGAGTACCTTATCATCCTAATTTATTACACCGTTGGAGCGACAAATTTTGAGCCTCTAAAAATCTCAAAATCATCATACTACAACGAGCTGTTCGTAAATAACGAAATACGGGAGGAGGGGGACTGTCTGACCTGACGTGGCGATACATACTTTTTGTTTTGCCATGTTTTGCGTTACGAGGAGGGTGGGCCTAAATACCGGGATTTTTTTGTAATTTACGAACTGTACCAAATCCCTCGGAGGTCGGAGGTAGCCTTGGACTATGGATTTACTATTAAATTTAAATTAACAAACAGTGAGACGAAAAGAAATGAAACTGATCCAGAATTTTTTTCAAGTCCAATTCGCACAGGGAAATTGAGATATGTCCATATTTAGCGTAATCCTAAACGGCTATATAGCAAACATCAAAGTCGCAGACAATCAGCCCTGCCAGTTATAGTTAAATGAGTAATTAACTACTAAATACGCAAATAGACACAGCCGGTTTAATTGGTAATCGTCCCAGGGCCGAAATCCTAACTCTGTCCCTGGCTCTGAATATATACAACTCTAATTAGATGCCTATTGATATAAATCAATAGGCAACTCAGTCAGGCTATGATAATCCATTAATCCATGCTGAACATTCCGGCTCATTCCCCACATGGATCCAATCTTAATCACACTTAGCTAATTTTAAACAATCGGCAGTTACTAATTAGACATATCATTAACCTCGTGAAAAAACTGCAAATCAGATCCCATGGAAAATCCGAAGGGTGCAAACTTTTGAGCGAGGGAGCTAAATCTTTTGTCAAACAAGCTGGAAAATTTTCCAGCAACTTATTCATTCCTAAACGGCCTTTATGAATTGTGCCTTGTTAATTAATAACCTTCTGCTAATTGATATTCTAACTATTATGCACCTCGTATTAGAATCATGGCTAAATCCATATTGATTTTCATACCCCTAGGTATAATATCACAGCTCTGCCTATTTAGAATAGGGTAATTGTTTGAGATCCATTCGAACTGTTTATGAATAGATTGACGGGCATTCGAGTGGGACGCGAAGGTCAGAATAATTTCTGCACAGGGTCCTAATTTGCATGAAATTAATTTTTCAATAGTTTATTTACTTACTCATGGAATTTATATAGGTACATGTGTACATGCTATATGCTGGTTGCTGTTGGAGTATTAGATTGAACTAGCTGAATCTGGATCATTTAGTCTTATATTAGTATAAAGACTTTTAAAATACAATCTAAAGATGCTACTGTACAGACTGAATAGGTTTAATAAGAGATGGAAATGAATATGGATAGATTTAAGAATGTAGAGGAGACTGCAGGAATGTTTAGTCTATACTAATTGGCTTAAAATGGCTTAATCACAGGTAATTAGTAGCCGATAGTTATATCCAGATTTTATTTACTACCAACAATGAGAACTACGTACTTGCAACCATCGGGTATGAATATATAGTACACTGTATAACGTTAAAAATCAAAGGTCATATGGATTTAAGCCTTTGAAGGTTTGTTTGGCAGAAAGACGGTTGGTAACTGATTTAAATTTTCTTAATAGCTATTCAAACTGTTAAACAGTTTCAAAAGGATTTTGGACCCCTGCTATATGACATATAATGCATTTAGATCACTGCTCCTCGTAAATTTCCAAATCAAAATGATCAAATTAATTCAAATTCCAAAGTCCATCCTTGAAACCCAAATATACCAAATTACACTAATGTTACAATATCAAAAATATTCACAAAAATCTTCTCAATTTGTTAGCAAGAAACATCCACACAATCTTATGATGCTAAAATTTGACCCTGCCAATGAAATGGCGACACTAAGGCGAAACCAAAGTGCCGAACTGACACTCGTTGAGAAAAAATGGTCTACCTAGCCTTCAACACGTGATTTTTATTTGTTTTTTTAATTGATACGAATACTAATATTTCCTAAGGCTACTCTACATACATCTGTATATATTACCACACATATACGTATCATTTTCATTTTAATTTTATAAAGTGAAGTAATAAAGTAAAACCTGTGTATAAAAATACAAATATATGCATATCTGCATACACACATAAATATCAGCGTAATTATGTGAAGGTATGGAGGATTTGAAAATAATTTTATACGGACGTCCTTTGAGATTGCTAAAGACCTCCTTAACACGAACTCTGAAGCCTTCTCCCAACATCACAACAATTTCCATCTCATTCTTATTCATCTCTCCTCAGAGCCGAACTACAAATCCGTTTAGGTTCTCTCATTTGCTAATTTTACTTTCAGTCCATTTGCATTGTGCAAGAGCTGGTGCTGTTGTGCGAAATCCTAACCCGTGGAAATATATATGCTCAGTCCATAATTGTCTGGATGCTTTAGTATTAGTTTGGAGATGAACAAAATATAATAATAGAGCTGCTAAGCATATGCATAAGATATTCTAGAGAGGACAATCTCACACTTTCCAAAACCTATTGATGAAGAAGACACGCGTTCAACTCTAAGTGACGCTAATTGCCCCCAGCACACACACAAATCTATTTAGCGTCGCTCCAATAATAAAGCCTCGAGGAACTTTACCCTGATTTGTCCATGAGCTGAGAACAGTTGAGAATCTCAATGCCAAAGTACACAGACAATTTAGCAAAATCTATTAACTCCAGTTTATTTGCAATCATTCACGACCTCTCTCCCCCAAGCTCTGGGAGGATGGGCGATTGGCAGAGGTTAATCTTTATTACCACTGACCATGGTTGAGGATCGAGGGTGATGAAGTTGTATAAAAATAATAAAAAAACAGATGCAAACTCTATAATTTGATTAATTGTATTCCACTGAAGGGGATACGAGCTTCTAATCTAATCAGTCAATTTTCTGTTCAAATAAATTTGTTTGGATAAAAAATAATAACCTCAGTCTGGGAATATAATGCTTCTCGAAACAAACTGACAGTGTCAACTCGTAGAAGATGATTGTCATGGGATGTGACATTTGCACAGTTCTGAATTACGCTACAGATTTTAAACTACAGATTGGACATTGAGGGGAGAGGACAAGTCAATCATAATTATACATGCCTCGTCTCCTCCTCTATTCATACAGACTTGATGATCGTTAATAATCCTCAGAAGTCATCCTGATCATGGCATTCTCACTTTGCTTTGTCAGAAATTAATTGAATTACTTTGAAAGATTCGAGAGACTTGTTTTTTTCCAATTATATATTGGGCTATATTTAACCGGGTTCATAATAAATTGGGTTTCATCGCATATTCTGTTTTCCCCCCTCTTTGAATTTTCCTCTGATAAAAATCATTCACTATCATTTTTAATTGAAATTTTAATCAACATCCGAAAATATTGGCAGAGAGAAAACCGGACAGTTTTTGCTCGTGGGCAATTACACTTGACCGGTCTTTTATTGAACTTGAATCTAATATAATTTAATTTAATGTTATGAAGGCAAACTTTTATGAATTTAAAAACCATTTATCGTCAATAACGGGAATTTGAGCTGGATATTTAAAATAATTTGAGAATTTTTTATGCATTGGATTGACAGATTTATAAAGGAAAACTTACCATCTTTTTTGGCAGCTGCTGAAGCATTGGCACAGAGTAACACACTGAGTATCAAGATTGACAACTCTAATCTCATTTTTGATGGATTTACTGGCATTTTTTTCGTTTGAGAAGCTACAAACAGTTCTCCAAACTATATTTGTACACGTCGAGACAATTGGAGAGGATTGGATGATTTTAAAAATTATTTCTTTGGCCACGGTAAGTTGTCACAGTAGATTCATTCCAATATCTCGGACCAACCCTGTGGGGGAAAAAAATCCAATTATTTTCCTTGAAATTATGAAGTCAATAAAAGTAAAGATAAACAAATAAAACAGATTCAAATAAATCAGCCCTTTCTTCCATTCAAAGTATTTTATCTACTAACCTGTCATCACAGTGCATACCCCTGTGATGACACAGCATTAGTGTCCAAGCTACAATTTAACCGCTTATCTTAATCCCAGTGATTCAAAATCAAAGGGTTGTCAAAAATCAATCACAACTCCATCTTTAACGATAAGTGGATTGAGTGAGGTAAATCGCAGCTTTGACTCATACTTGACTCTGCAAATGCGATAATTCCAACTGATTTTTCACCTCTTACTTTTTATTATGGAAAAAAAACAAAGCCCGTGTTTACGTTATTATATTTTCCTCCATGAAACGAGCCCATGATTATATGCACATGATTAAAATCCTTTGTATCATAAAATTCATAAATGAAGCAAAGAAAGGATTAATTACTGTATGGAGACATATGAAGTCTTAGTAATGACATTATTATGGCAGATTCATATTTGTAAAAGAATCTCTCGTTTCTTTCCCATTCACTTGCTCAGAGATGAGAAGAGAGAGAGACACACACTGTCTTCTTTACGTGTCTTCCATCTTGCTAAGCCCGTAATTATAATCTCATAATGAGATGATCGTCCATGGGAGAAATTTAATTAATAAGCGAGTCGTTAATGAATCTCATTTCGTTCATCCCTCCGCCTGTTAAGTTTTTTTTCTTCAAAATCTAAAGCCTTTGTCATGATGGAACATTGTCACCGAGCATGTTACAACTTTCCTTGTTCCCTGTGTTAAAATTAAAAAACATCTTTATGATGATGATTAGAAATGGATTGAATCTTGGTATCTATTCTGCATGTCCAACTATCTTATTAAGACAAGTGTGAGGCTTGTTGTTCTTGGATAAAGGAGGATGAGAGAATTGATATGTTACATCATTTATTTTTCATTAATTGTTCTGCTTGTTAGCCACTGACAAATCTTTTTTGATCAGCAAGGAACCAGTCAGACAGATAGTTTTTTAATTGATTAGAATATTAAGAGAAAATAGAAATTTTAAATAGTTCTGGTTTAAAATGAAACGAGTTTTATGAACCCCCCCCCCAGGGGGTTGTTTGCTAATGAAAAAATAATAATTATTTTAATTTAAAGCCACCACGGACACTATTAATTAACACCTTCAATCGTTACGAATGCACCCACACTAACCGATATTTATAGTTAAAATAAGTGATGATAATTTTACGACGTCATCACCAAAGTCATATAATTCCTATTACGTCCCATATATAAAAAATTGATTAAAATTAGGAATATTCATTAATTCAAATATGAATATCCTTTATGAATAAAACTTTATTGAGATTACGTACAAATAAAGAATCAGGAATTGAAATACGAAACTGAATATCTCAGAGATTCCATACTGCATCTTATTCGCCTCTGTATTAAATAATTAACAAGCTGATAATTGGATAGAGGTCTTCTAGTGATTTGATCATCACAAGTCAAGGCCTTTCAAAGTGTGTGTCTTAATTCATATTTTAAGTGTTTTTAGTCACTGTATGTAATCAGCAGATATGGATTTTTATCCCTTCCTCCGCCCTCAAGCAGCCAATTAAACTCCTACCCGAATACAGAGATATATTTCCATTAACCTTTAAAACCTTTAAGACCGATAAGCTTGAAAATAATTCGTAGTTGCTAAATCCTATTTGAATTTCAGGGCAAAGTACAAATAAAACTCGGCTAACTGCAGAACATGAGATAACCTCACAATCAGTTTTAATTGACAGAAACATGACTTAAGTACTAAAGTGACTTGGGGAAAGAATGCGAGTCTATGCCTTCGTTTACTCTTCATTAAAGATATCTTACTCATGTTAATGAATTAGCATGAGCAAGATACTTTTAACGAACAGTAACCTTGAGATAAATGATGAAATTTGAAAAATAAAAACCTAGATTTTTATTTTCAAAAACAAATTCAAATCATATCAATCCGTTTTTTCCCCTTCAATCTGTCAGTGTCAACTTGTGTCAGAAGGACGATTTGTTCTCTGTTCAATTAAGACACATAATTTCAACATGGACTTATCTCCACACAGCCGGATGGAACAATCATTTTAATTTTGGATTTTTAATTCAACTCTAGATTTTAATTAACTCGTTTCCCACACCTCATTGTCAAACTGTGATCCTTCAGTTGTCCTCATCTCTTCTCTCCTTATAACTCCTTCCATCCATAAAAAACAAGAGCCTATGCAATTGTTGTCAACAATTAACATGCACATGCCGTCTATAGTTTATCTTATGTAGGGTTTCATTTCATTGCATGACCAATTCCCTCAAGTACTTACCCCACAAATCGCTGTACGGGTGAGCAATAAAAGAAAAGATAAAACGCTTATCTTCAAAGACCTATTTGCATATGTCTTAAATGGATTATTGGCAACTTGTCACAGTCACACCTCTTCCTATCTAATCAGCATCTAGCCCTCGCGTTACGTAGGTTAGTTCTAGCAGCTCGTGTTTTATTACACCAAAGAAGTCAAGATCAGTTGCAATACTGCATGTCTTGGTGTCACTTGGAAAGAGTAATGGTTATAGCAAATAGCTCCAAGCCTCAAGTCTATAAACGTCTGTGGAAAAAAGTCCACCGTGTTTGAACTGAGCCGAACAATTGGAGAATATTATTGGATTTTGGAATCCTTGGTATTTAAAGTTTTTTGAACGAGAGCCAAATTGATTGATATTTTTACTCAAACTATTCTAATCCGTTCTATTTGTTAAATCCTTTGATGTATCTCGATCTTTGATCTTTAAGCCTTCGGCAACACTATACTATAATAACAATTTTAAGAATACTACTCTGCTCGGATTGATACAGACATTGGCGTTGCTGATGGTACGCTTTCTATGGAAATTAAATCCCTTTCAACAGCTACTTGCCGGCATCGACTGTTTTTTATGTAAATCCTTTTAAAAAAACTCACAGGTGCAACTTCATACAGCCCGAGCCAGGTTCATAAAAACCTAATTTAAATTATTAGGATTTCGGCTTATATTGAAATCATGTATACAAAGCAATGCTATAAATAAGTTTAGTCCATAAGATCACGTCTATAAAATTTCGCGAAGTTATATGCATTTTCATATCTACCCAATAGGGGTGCCC
>JAQFYM010001675.1:0-30498 GCA_034694785.1 Agrenia bidenticulata | reverse complement strand
CTAATTGTCCAATTGATTTTTTGGTACTAGTTTCATGTCATTTGGCTCTGATGGCCTAAAACCATCGCATTGTTAGTCACTATTGGATTTGACAATGTAGCTTTTAAAAAATAGCTTCTGATCGCACAGGCTGTAAGAAATAGATTTCTGAATATGCATTCAGTGTGTAGAAATAGAGAACTAAGGAATCAATGCTTTTTATTATATTTTATTACTTTTTTTACTCTGAGAATGAAAGAAAAAATAGAATGAGGTTTTCTTTCTATTCGATTCCTTCTCCAGGATTGGTATTTAATTTGAAGAATTGTAATTGTTCAGAGAAGAAGTAGAAGGTTGAGTATTCCGAGAATAAAGGTGCAGAGGGTATGGCAATCGACTCGAGAGTGACATGACAACTCTTTTATTACCCGGTGGGGTAATTTCAATTGTCCACCCGAGTAGGGATTCCCTGTATCCAGATTCTCTCACATCTCTTGTCATCCTTAAAAAAACTCTCTCTTGAGTACTACAGGAGTTGTTCTTCTGTAGAAAGGAAATTGAGGACTCCTGCTTTTATTATGATGCATGGTGAACTGTTAATTAAGTTGGTGATGGTGGTGGGTAGTCGGTCAGTTCCCAGACAGTAATTTCCAGTAGCTTTCGTCAGTTTCGTCCCTAAAATGTAGACTAATTAAATTATAAGGTGACCATAAGAGGGTTAGTAGTTTTGGCTGGGGCACTGGACTTGGTAGATTAGATTTGAGGCTTCCTCATAGTGCCTTTCACTCTAGTGTTGATTTTCAGAGTGGTTATTTAGACTAGAGTTTGTTTTTCCAGTATTTCCAACAGCTAGGGTTTCTAATCAATCCGGGTTTGATATAATGTATAAGGAAATGAAAAGCTGTAGAGTGTATACGGGAAACAAATGATTTAGATTTTAAGTCCCTACAGGGATGAATTGATGTGTGTATGTGATGTGGGTATTTATTTTGATTTTATTTCCTGAACTTGTCATCCATGTCAAGGAGAAGGGGTGCCCTCATCTCCAGTTCTAACAAGTCAGGTGTGGAATAAAAATGAGCTTTCCATATCCAGCGTTTACACGGCTTCTCTCCAGGAAATGTGAGATTAGGCTCATCTCTCCCTCCAGTTCCAATAGTTTCTAGTTTCCCAAGAATTCCAGATTTACTGAACAAATCGCACACACGTAATTTATGTTGAGAGTTTACAGAAACTGCTCCATGGCTTTCTTTTTCATTTCAAAAAAATCCGCTTTCTTATATCGTAAGGGAGGGGTTGGTGGTAATTTTATTTTTATTTTTGTCACTTGTCATGTTTTGCCATTCCGGAAAGGTGTCAATCAACCGCATGGGTAGAGCTTATATTGTGGAAACGTTATTATTTAGGAAGGGGAAGCGGAAAATTGTTCAGAGATTTAAATTTAATTCCCCGAAAAATGCACTTTTTGACGTTTCATCTATTCTGGCAATTCTGTTGGAATCATGAATGACAGGAGGGACTGCGTGGTGTGGAAGTTTCAAAGGGATTTTTCTAGGCCCTTTTAGTTCCATTTGCTTGGAAGGTCTCTCAAATTTTTGTGTATCTACAGCGAATGTTATTAAATATGTAATTTGCAAGTGTGTGAGGATGAGATAGTGGGTTATGAGGGGATGTAGTAGCCAACTTACATGTGCATTAAACAAGGATCTGAGTTTATTGTATTGCATGTTGGGTAGGGCAGCCTTTATTGTGCGAGACTCTCGTGTGTGTGGAAATGTGGTGGTCGGAGAGGCACTTAGAAATAGAGGTCTGCCATTATGCAAGCATTTGCAGAGATTTAGAAATATGCGTGGAACTGATAGTAGCCCTAGTAGAGTGTTTGGAAATCCATGTTCAAGACATCATGTTATGTTCCACAGTCTCGGATGTGCAGAGGGACATGTAGGGCCTCCGGTGGTGGGGATGCTTGTTCTAAATGATATGAGACTCGTCCCCAGGATTTGTATTACAATGCAATTTCTATTCCGACTATTTTATGAAGCCCAATCCTCCTGACTCGAGTTTTATGTGAAAGTGGTTGAGCTCAAGTGCTCCCTTTATTTTACTACCACCACCGCCACAAAATACTACAATTGGCTTACGTTTATACATATCTCGGATTTAGTATCACCAGACGAGCAAGGGGGGCTTGTGAATCTCTTGGACTGCAACCATGGCGTTTGGGGGACGAGGAGACAGATCTCTTTCAAGACCTCCTTTCACTCATGTCCGAATCATCAGAGATGAGATCCCCTTTTTATTTTATAGATGTGGACTTTGATCACTTTCCACTCACATAGATCCTCAAGAGAAGCCAATAACTATTTTAATTCCCTCTTGATTCCTTATCTCCGCACAACTTTCCCCCTCTTCCTTAATTACAGCAACTTTCTTCAAGCTCCATCTCTCTGAACGGACTCATGGGCAGCTGAACTGCCACGTGGGACGAGGGACACTCATCTCAGTTTATGAACGGGCGGGCTGTAGAAAGTTGGGGAGATTATAAGGTTCCATGGTGCGGGCTTTGTTTGGGATTGGTTAGGACGGCATTAGCGGCTTTGTAGGAGGGGGCTGTAAAATGCGGTTGTTGTGTTTTAATGAGGAATATGAGTACTCAATCCACGAGTTGATTAAGGATTATTGATGAAGATTGGTGGGATTAGTTGAGGGATTAATGGTTGTGATATTTGAATGGACGTGAGAGTGGCTTATGTCGGGAGGTTGATTCCGGTGATGATGGGCCATTTGAGGATTTGCATTGATTACTCTCGGCGGATGTTAGGTTGAGTAGCCATTAAAGAGATGCCCGTCCATATAAACTGATCCTATATAGTATCATACGCACATCTTATGTAGGGCAATCTATCCTGGGCTAAACTCCAGTCAACAGGACATTAGTAGACGGACCCTCCATGGCCTACAGCAAGGAAAGAAGTGTCCATCACACTAGGTTAGTAGAGGAGAGAGGGAGATTACCGACCCGGCTGACATTGTCTGTGAACAGTCCCTGAGGGAATGAATAAGTGTCTAGTAGGATGTGTCTCATCATCATCATCAACATGATGAGGGGTCATTGAAATCACTTTGTCCCTCTGTGACCCTAATCATCATCCTCCACTCTCAGGTCAATCAGTCAATGACAGGGGCGGCCGTTGTGCACATATCATTTGAGTGTTTGGAATCGGAGAGAGAAAGTTGAGATGTTGGGTGGTGGGTCGTTAAGGGATGGGTTTTCCGTGGCATGTCCTCCCATCATCAGTCCTACTCTATAGGGCATAGCAAGATGGTTTATTATTATTATTATTATGATATAAGATTTCAATTTGGATGGCTCAGAGGCCTTTATGAATGGAGAGTATTAGAAAGGAGCTTATTGGAGGATTTGTTTTGAGCCTTGGATTTATGAATTGCAAAACGGGGGTAAGAAAAATGATGGGGGATTATAAGTGTGTCCCAAAGTCTGTGTTGGCTATTAGAGTTGAGAGGAGAGAGAGTGAGTGTTTTCTTCTAGGTAGAGCAATCCGTTTTGGCAGGGTTGATCGCACTCAAATCCGGGCTTAAAAATTACCTCCAGATCAAAACGATTATTTGTGTGAGGACGTGATTTGATGGGATCCCTTTCACTTTATCATTACATCCGATTTCGTGATAATCCTGAGGAGGAGAAAAGGCTGGATGGGCATACGATGGGCTAGGATGGGCCTACATGGAGAAGAAGATAGGATTACTTCAATCATATTCTCATAGATTGGATTCCTTGCTCTCAAGAAACTTGTCTCCTTTACACAGCTCTCTCAGGCTTGTCAGACGGCTTGACTCAGACCTCTTTTTTAGGATGAAGGAATAGGTTTTGTATTCCATTTATGAGTTGGAGTCGATTGGCTTGGGTGGTCATGGAGTCACCAGTGCAGAATCACATTATTATTTCCGTAAAGGCTCCCTCTACTATACCTATATAGTTTTATTTGATAGGTAACGTTGAGTTGAGAGTTGAGACTGCTCCAGGGAGAGATTCAAAATGCGTGTGACAATTCTTATGAAATATCGTTTTAATATTTCCGTGAAAAGACTAATTTCGACTTTCGATCCACATCTTATCCACCCATAACTCTTCCCACGTCCCTTAGCCCTTCTACTAAAGGGATGTCCATACACTACATATCTATAGTCTTTCCTAAGAAACTAACTTCCCTGCTTGTGGGGATAAGCACCAAAGGTTTCTTGACTTCTTGTAGACTGGAAATGGGATTGTAGGGTTCCTACTACACACGTAGTTTGTGAAGGGTCCTCTTGAGGATTCGTTTATAAATTTATTTAGAGAGGACTTGGGATAAGAGAGAGAGGAAGTATAAAATGGATGTAAATGTATTTAAGTAGTCTTATTAATTATTGGAGACATTTGGTAGTTGTGATTTTATTCCTCGATTCCCTCTCACTAAATACTTTGTCCCTCCACTTGTTTTCCCTCAAGTTAACAAAGCTTGTTCTTGGCTACTTTCCCCCATGCTGGACTTGAGCCAAAGACTCCAGAGGACGACTTGCCATTTAAGTGTAAATCTACACTCCCTTGTCCACCTAATTTTTCAATTCTCCACTTCCAACTTGTTCAGCCCCATACAGCAGTGTTCTCATATGAAAATGGGTAAAAAAATCCAGGGGGGGATTCTTAAAGGAAAAGTTGTAGAATTGTAAAAGAAAAGGGTGTAAGTTGGCCTAGTTGTTGTGGAAAGGTTTTTAATTACAAGGCTTGATGATTGTTTGCTTTGGATTTCCATTCTTATTCCAAGATTGAACTGTGATTACTCCCAACGAGTTCCCCTCGCTAAAGACAACAACAGCTTGGGAAATTAAATACTTATGAAGTTTTGGGAAGAAAGCTGCGTAAGCCCGCTTTTGGACCCAGTGAATTGTTTAGCACTTTATATAGCTCAGTCTCAGCCTCTCTGGTGAAGTTTGTCCTCTTGTTATGTTATGCTCCGTGAGCTTAGTGATTGGAGATGAAGTTTACAGATGCAGAGGGAGTATTGTCAGTGTGGGTCTTGTGTCTTGCCTGGAAGTTTAAGGGAATTGAGAATTATGATTGAGAATTTTCAAACTCCACTTCCCAACTCCTTACAAACAAGGACTTGTCATTACCCAGCAAGTCCTTTACGACTTTAAGGCACCACCAATTATTCTTCCACTTAATTTTCACCACAGTTCTGTCTTATTAGCCACGTCTGCTTTTCTTACTCATCTCGGAAATCATGGGACCTTTTTTCCTCATCTTCCTCTCTTTCTGAGCCTTTTCGATCCTTGGAGACGGAGTGAGCTGACCCACTCAGGTTTCTCTGAAACGGAATTTGGGAAAGTGTTTTGTTTTTGTTTAACGAGGATTTCTTGGTCGAGTTTAGATTGGAATCCTAAGCTGTTTTCCTTGGGTTGGGTGTTAAGTAATGATTTAAGGTCGTGGGAAAGTTTAGATTTAAAATGTGAGGATAGTTTAAATACTGGCTCATCATTGAGGACGTAAGGGCCAAGCGACACGAAAAAATACATATTGCCTGGTTTACGTGATAATGGGCGTGTTTTGCGCGAAGAGGAGCTAGGTTTGCAAGACCCTGGGTATAAACCCTGCTAGATTTTAGAGGATGATAAATTTTGGTTTAAGGGATACTATTTTTGAGGGTTTTATCTAAAGGGAATCAATGGCTAAGGGCTTTCTCTGATGATAACAAGAGGATGGTTTTGAGTCCTCTAAGATGAGCATTAGAGGAGTTGTGCGAGTCTGTAGTATAAAATCCTGGAATAAAGTGGTTGATTAATTAAATTGAAAGTGTGTAAGTTTTTTCTACACCATTAGAGTTAAGGATAGAGTTTAATTTGAATGGATTGAACTTGGAAGGAATGGTTTATTGCCCTCCACAAGACGAGGATATAAAAGTTTAAAACGAGGCTAATCTGGATATTGAAAGGATTTGAAGGAGAAGTCTCTCTCTCTCAGAGATTGTTATACCAAGGGAAAGGGAGGATAATTTGTCAGGCTGAGATTTATGGGAAATAGCTCAAGGGAAATTGCATCACTCAACACTTGCCTCATTTGCATTTCCCAGTCGAGTCAGCTCTGGGATTTCCACTTTTTATTTCTCATCCTCCACCACCACCGACCCTCACTCCTTTCTCCCCGCTTAACAATAGGGGCTAAATGTGTTGAGACTGAAGGACTAGAGATGATGATCATATGGTCACTTGAAGTGACTCACTTGGTCCTTGGGAGAAGTGCCCCATCTGCATAATATATGATGCCCCTTATGAAGATTGTAAATTGAGGATGAGCCAATGTGGATGGATTTAGAGATGTCATATCTTCCACACACCTCACTCACCCCGCCTAAGTCTAATGGAGAGTAAGGGCTTTTATTTTTTGAAGGGAGAGATGATTTTTTTTCCTCAAGATTTGTTCCCTGAATTGGGCCAAAGAGATGTCATGTAAATGGGCTCCCAAGCTATTGATCCACACTTGTGAAAAGCCTCAACTTTTTTATGCCCCTCACCTTTCTCCATCTCGCAGTGTCTGGGTGTGTGAACTTTATTTCTCCCCGACTCTTCTTCCTCTTCGAGAGAGGGATATAAAAAAAAAGTTTGAATTGGTGAGAGTGTCACAGTTCGAGATGGCAGATTTGGTGCTATAAAAGCCCACTCTACTTTTCATTCCTGTCAATTCACTCTCATCTTATTCTTCTTGCAGAGAGGGTTCCAATAAGCTCTCCCTCTCCCTTAGAGTCCTTAGACCAGCAAGGACAGGGAATATGGCGGAGATAAAACTGCAATGAAAGAGACTCGCGAGGAAATTGTGATGATGAAGAGGGTCTCTCAGAGCTACGGCCTTATTAAAATATCCAAGAGATAGGTAAATCAAGACTTTGGCAGGGTGGCAGTGGTGGCACATTTCTCTCGCTCTTCTTGTGTATTTGTGCCTTGAGTTAGTTGGAGAGGAGGTGTGAAATTGGACGTTTTTCACTTGCCAACTTCCCCTCGTAATCAAATCAGAGGTCTTTGTTTGGAGAAAGCAGAGATGAGCTTCTCTCTCCTTTTTCTAGATCGAGCCCGTAGTTAGTGGGAACTGAGCCAACCTACTTTCACGAATGCTACGCTCTGGGAAAAAACAGGGAAATGGGACAAGATCACTGGCACCAAGTACACTATTAACTCTTGGTATCAAATGACAACAAGGATTCTAAATATATGTACAAGACTTGCACTTCCAACTCCACCCTTGCCCTTCTCATAATATAATAGATCATTTGAAACTCTGAATAAATTGAACATGGTTGAGTTAGTTAGATTTGGGAAGTGGGCTGTCAGCTATTGAACACTGGAGGGTTAGCGTTAGAGTGTCTTTGAGTAGTGCATGAGCTTCATTTATTAATTAGGATGATTAGTATCTGTGAGTAGTGGTGGAGGGGGCTGTGTGATGGAGTAGTCCTTGGTCCTTTACTACAAACTTATGACTAAAGTTTGTGTGAATGGAGCCGTCCCTTGTGTTAGATATTTGGTAGGACGGGAGGGCAGTAGCTTTTCTGCGGAACTGGTTTCCTTTCCAGCCCAACACTCCCGATTTACCCGTGTTTACATCTTTGGAGAAAGATGAGAGGGAAAGTGGCGTGGTTCTCAAATCCTTTCTTTTATAACTTTGTAGTAGAGTAGACTGAGAAGATTGTGTAAAGTCAGCTTGAATTTGCAAATGCAGTTTAAAAAAAGTTTATCCCCCGGCGGCTAAAGGGAGTTAAAATGAACTCGGGTGTGTACTTTTAGGAGCGGGGAGAGGAATGACATTTTACCATTTGCCATTACTTGCGTCCCTTGGGGGATTGTTATATATTTTTTTATACATCTTGACACACAATGTACTGGGGGGCTTAAATGTTTTTATATGCAGGAATTGTGTTGTCAATTCTAAAAGGGACTGTTGACCTTCAAGAGTCGTTAAGAAGTGGATTAAATTCAGGGACTCTTTTTTGGTTTTTATAATTTCGGGGGCAAGGCCTTTGGCTTTAGGTAGTTTGATTCCAGATGAATTGGATTTTCTTGTTGTTTTGTGTTTAGTTTAAGAAGTGAGAGATGACAGGGTGGATTGTGTGGGTAGTGGGTACTTATTGTTGAGAGAAATATCTGCCTTTTTTTATCTTATTGTTGGAGCATGGGTGAAAAGGGAGATTTTAATTAAAGTTATATTTTAGGTTTATTGTATTTCTCAAGTTTTTATTGGGCAGACGTCTATTCTTTGGCCTTTTATTGCCTTCACTTTTGTTAGCCTCAGGATTATTCAAATGTCTCCCTGAAAAATAAGTCAGCTTTTAATATGACTCTTAAACCCTCCATAAGCCACTACTTATCCATTCCTTTTAACCCTATTTGAAGCGCAAAAAAACTTATGAATATAATACCATTTGAATATTCTCCCTCTCGGGCTTTCCTCCGAGTTCACTGACTTCATCTTCATATACGACCCTCACTTTGGCACTAACTTTTTTCCCCACCCTGGGACTTCTTCTGTCTCCCTTGATTAGCACGTGGAGATGGAGAGAAAATATGGAAATCATTTGCAGAGTGGATGCAAAACGTCCTCGGAGCTTTAAAAGATCCCTAGGATTAACTTGAGAGATGTTAAGAGATCCTTCCTAGTATTAATAACATAAATGTCTTACTAAATTCTGAATATTTCTCTCTATTTCCAGTTCCGCCCAAGTCAATCGAGATGGTAAGCCACGGGCCGAATGCGACGATAACCCTCAAGGAGAAGGAGTCGACAGAACTGGAGTGTGTGGTACGAGAGGCTCGACCCGCTGCATCCATCATCTGGTACAAAAATGACGTCGTCCTCAGAACTGGTAAGCTCCCTTGGTCCCTTGGTCCTTGTATCTGCGGATGCCACACTGGCCCACACTCCTCTCTCCTTATCCACCTCTTGAGTGAGCCAAAGTGGTTTTAAATCCCCTCACATTGTCATCACTGAATGGAGGCTGGGAGTTTATGTCTAATTGTCTTCTAAAGTGGCTCATTAAAATGTTCAATGTCCTATAAAAGCCAAAGAGAGAGTAGTGGTGGTGGAAGGAGGGTTGAAAGGTTTCCACACTTTCTACTCATTGTTGTCCTTGGGAAGGAGAAAAGGCAGACGGGTTCTACAGTAGGAAGGACTGATTGTTCAACTCTTATTGTTTGGGATTGAACAAGTGAAATGATGGCTGGAGGGGGGCTAATTGCGTTTAATGCATCTCAATTATGGAAAGGGAAGCCACTTGGCCAAACTCAGCGCTCGTACTTTTCCCTTTAGAACACTTGTCTTGGGGGTCCTTATTGTTACAATCAGAGATTAGAAAGTATTTCTTAGGAATGGATTTTAAAGAGCTGTGGATTTTAGAGTTTTTTTATGGATTTAAAAGGTCTGTGGATTCTCCGAGGGGGTAAGTTTTGGTTGTCAAGGTGGGACTCTGCGTCATATCTTCTAATTTGAACTCCATGAATATTTAGCGAGAGACACTAGAGAGGAGACAGTGTTGTTGGATGTTGGACTAAGAAGAATCAATAGTTTGGATGTGAAAGGACTAGGGAACTTTCTCTCTTATCTCTTCTCAGGGCTCTAATGAATGTTCATTTCCCATCCCATTTAATTTCTAGCTTTAGCCCTCATCCCCGCCCTACAGTCTACTACAAGGGCACCGTAAACATAAATCCACCACCCAATCCTAACCAGGATTTACACCACTTAAGGTCTAGTATAATTTAATCCTCTCTGCCCAGTAGTCTAGATAGGCTAATCGTGGATTGATTTTCAAGGTGAAGGGGAAAGGTCCTTGAGCTCTCATAGCAAGTGGCAGTGTGGACCTTGTGTACAATACTAGCAAGTCAAATCCTGAGGTTACAGCATCCGCCTTCACGTATCTTTCCTTCCAGACACATTCACCCATATTTCCTGATTTCCTCAATCCGTGACTCCACTCTCTTGAATACATTACAACCATTTATGTACATGGGTGTCTCAGTAGGGAGCAGGGAGGGCCTGGGAGGCCTTAAATATCTCCTAACACCCTGTAGGACACCTTATTTCTTGGGCCGAGGTGGCTGGAGCCTCCAGCCTGGTGGTATACATTTTTCAGGGCCTGGGGAATTCCTTCCAAGTGTGTTTTATTACGGTGAGAAAGGGAGGATTTAGTTGTCGGTGTGGTATGTGGATGCCATTGTCATAGTTGATTATAGTGGAGGTGGAAAGTAAGAGATTTCGTTCGTAAGTTATGGTGGGCAGGTGAGAGGGGGAGGGGGCTGTATGGGTTGTAAATGAGACCTTCCGCTTCCCCGTATTTGTGATCTCTGTGTCTGAGGGAATAAAGAAGAAATCGGATTTAAGTAATTCCATCTATTTCCCTGTAGGCGAATTCAAATAAGTTTATTCATCTCTGCCTCGGTCGTCGGGAGGATGAGGAAGAAGTAGTTCACCCTGTTCACCTCCACTCTCTCGACTTAATCAAATGAGCAAATAATTCCTTGAACTCCCAATCTAATTTACTCAATTTCCAATCCACATTCTAATTCTTTGCAAAATCTTATAAAGCTCATTAAAATTATCCAAGAGAAAGTGGTTGGTATGTGTAGCCAATGGGATGATACATGGACTGTTATAGAGTGTGTGAGTATCTTATTGGCTGGGGGGATTGAACATCTTAATTAGATTGGATTGATTAAGTCCAAGTCTCCCAAGATTGATTAACTCGATTAGGAGCTCGGGGTTTATAATGCACGAGCTCATCACATCCACCACCACCGGCTACCACTCTCCTCTCGACGTGAAGACATGTGTGGAGGAGACATGATGAGAGGCTAAGTCACGTTTAAAGGTCAGTGAGGATGAGGGACTTGAGTTGCTTGAGGAAGCCCCACGTAAATGGAACTTACAACGGGATTTGAATTTCCGAGTTCGTTAAAGAGTAATTTTATATGACTTGATTAGATTCAAGGGATCTCGTCTGTTGAAGGGCTGATGAGTTAAGGAGATTTGATTTGAGGTATGTAATATGTTCCAGGTTGGATAGGTTAGGTTATGTGTGTTTAGCACTGTGTTTGAGTCTGGATTGGGTCTATTTGCTGTATGTTCCAAGAGTTGATTGTATGGTGGATGGGGGAAGGGGGGTTCTATTAGTAAAATGTAGGAGCAATGAAGTGGAATGGGATTGGTGGGGATATTTTTTTATTGCCCGGTGAGAATGTATGGACAAAGGGCTGATTTGGTCTCTCAATTCTAGGCCATAACTCTTGGTTTTTGCTGAATATTAAATGGTCTTTGAGGACGTTTATGGGATTGGGAAGGAAGGAGTTGAATATTGGTGAGGATTTAAAAGAGGAAAGGTATAGGAGGTCAGAGTCTATGGAGATCAGAGTTGACTAGAGTCGAAGGAGAGAGAATTGATCTTCCACTCTGCTTCTTCCATGGAGGAATATTATTGCCATATTATGTATCAAATTTATATGGGGGATGGGGGCATTGAAGTTGGAGACATTTTTTCCAACTCTTTTAATAGCCATTGGGGACTGGGAGTAATAGACTCGAAATGGAGAACTCAGCAGATTTATGGCCCGATTATTTCACGGCCTCTCAAGTGTCTGGATATTTGAAATAAATTTAGAATTATATCCCTACTTACTGAGCAAATGTACTTTTCTATTATTATGTCCGACTCTGTTTGAAGTTTGGAGTTTGGACACGCTTTCCATATTACATTTATCTGTCTATCTTGTTGAATGTGGGACTGGATTAAGTTCTAAATTGGTAGTGAATGATTCTCATGATTTTATTATTTTTCTTTCAGAAACGCGGGAGGACACGACGGAATTAGTGGACGTGGTGGATGGCGGAGTTAGCATTCAGAAAAATACGACAAGGAGCAAGATCAAGTTCTTCCCAAGTTCTGAAGATGATCGTGCGAAATACACTTGTGAAGCTCGACATGCTGCCTTGACTCGACCTCAGCAAGTCTCTGTTCTCCTCAGTGTACAATGTAAGCTAACCCTCGGATGTGGTTTCCTCCATCATATAAGCACCTACTAGTGTTCATGGCTGTTTTTAACGAGTTTTGTTAATTTGCAGACGCACCAGGAGCTCCAAGAATAGACGGCTACACGGAAGGTGAGACGATTCGGGAGAATCAGTCCGTGAGTCTTGTGTGCGTCTCCCGAGGTGGGAATCCCCTCGCAGAACTGATCTGGTACAAAAACGACGCTCGGATTGACTCTTCGTACATGACGGTGGGGCGGGAGTCTCGGAATGATTTGGTATTCATTGCAAACACGAGGGACGACCTGGCTCGATTCCGGTGTGAAGCCACAAACACTATGAGTCCTAAGGCCAAGATTGCTGATGTTGTTCTCACCGTGATGTGTAAGCTCCGTTCTTCCTTATGGCTTCTTAGTCTATAGAGTCTCTTTGTGCAAAGGAATGGGGAGAGATGGATGGGGGAGAAAGCGTTCCATTTGAAACCGATCTGTTGGATGAGAATTGAGATGTTGAATTGGGAGTGAATGGGTGGATTAAGTGTGAGTATTTATGAAGGTTGGCTGAGGGCACTCAGTCTTTGGGCATTTCTCTCCAGTATTTTTGGGTGTATTGGGCTGGGGTGAAAGCGTGCGTGATTGATTTGACTGGTTGTGTGGCGGCAGAGGAAGAAGGATCTGAAAAAGAGAGAGACTTTTCTCCTTATAAACTAGATTCGGTATTGAATTGGGAATGTGAGAAATCTGCAAAAAGAATCCCATGGAATGAATGGATCAGTGATTTGGTTCACTTGATAGATGATATGAAATACCGATACATAATGGAGATGTTGATTTTTCGGCTTCTCTCTTTATTTTTGCCAAAATGAATGAACCCTTTTATCCCGTCCTTCTGCTGAGTCTACATCTTTTACAGCTCTCACTTTCAGCCTCCAAGACATGAAAGAAATGGGCCAGAGAAGACAAGTCTTTTGTTCATCCCTCAGCTCGGATTTTGTTTCAGAGCCGAGGTTGAGGAAGCAGAAGTGATAAGAATGGAAGATGTGGAACGTCAGAGTTGATGGATAGATGAGTTGACGGATACTTTGTTTGAGCAATTCTCTTCCCCCCTTGAGCTGTACAACACAGTTATTGAACTCGAGAAATGAGATATTGATTCCCCAGAGGTGAACCCAAGGAATATTAATCCTCCACTCCATTCAAAACATCTCACACTCATTTCTCAAAATATCAATCCTCTCTAGGAACCATTCCTGACTGCCACCTCAGCTCAAAATCCACAATTAGTTCTACATGTTTCCCCCATCCTTCAACTTTTAACAGTTTTCAGTGGTTGGTGGTGGTGGTGATAGAGCTGGTGTGTGGGTGGGTAGTGGCACCGTCAGCTCCTCACTTCCGCAATGCCGAACATGCGGATATTGTTTCTACTTTTACTTCCTCTGGGATTGAGGCCGAGAAGTTTCTGCAGATAGAACCTGCTAATTTATATCTTGCCCATGTGGATTCATTTCCAAGCCTTGTTTACATTTACACTGTCCCATTCTTATTCCAAGTACTTAACGGATCTATACTTAGAAAGTAGATGTGGTTAACCGCAGATAGCATTTATTTTTTTATCCTCAGCAATGCGTATATAAAAGAGATTAGGAGATAATGTTAATTGTTTTCCGCATTCCTTGGCATAGACGCGGTCGTCGTCATTTCTCGCCCTTTAATTTATGCGGTTGTAAGTGACAGGGGGTGGGGCTGCGGGGTAGTAAACTAATGGAAGGAGGACTCCACACTCTTCTTCATCCCAGGAAGAAGCCGGAGACAAATCACTTTTAGCTTTCGTGCCCACATTCCCCCTCAGAGATGTAAAATCATGGTGTGTTGATGGATTAGAGTTATTATGTCAAGGCTGGCTGGAATAAATAGTGAGGAGTGGGAGGATTTGTTTTCTCGAAATCTTTCTCTAATAATATTCCGACTTTCCGAGATTTCATATCTCGTCATAATAATAGAATGAAGGAAGTGATAGGAGACGGCCTTGTCTTTTAAGATGTTGATGGATTGAAAGCCGACCCTCCAGCAGCATTTTAAACACTCGGGCCGTGTACTCTGAGGGAATAGCAATGACCCTCCTGGCCCCTCAAGTCTGTCTTTGTCTTAGTGTGTCCCTTGCGGAGTGTCGCTTCATGGCTGGGTTGAATGGAGTTGGAATGAGATGTCTTGGCTCCTGGGTCTAGGGTGTATCACAATCACTGTAGGAGGTGAGGGATGGAAAAATGAATCTTACATCTGCTTCTTATAACATCTCCATCTGTTTAGCAGGAGTGGGATATGACAGTCTGGGTTTTTTTGTCAACAGTTCTATGCTTTCCACTAGATTTGAGTTTTGAAGCTGAGAAAGGTGTTGGAGACAGCAGATCGGGAGTTTTGTGGACATCCGTCCTATAGGTTCGACTTGGAGTGGCAGTGGCACAAGCTGAGTCCCTAGAGTTTTTCATGTTGGACTTGTTTCTCGTGATGCAGAGTCGGGTTGTAATGTCTCCTTGACTAATGTTCAGATTATCCCGAGTCCCTTGTTTTGATGAAGAATTCCCTCTCTCTCTCCTCCTTGGTTATGTATGAAATGAGTTCCGTTTCGTCTCATTTTCATCGGAGAGGGAAGGGGGTCAGAGCAGGGGATTTGTGCTTCCATGACTTTCTACATATTCTTTAATATCTTGATCCATCATTTCACGGAGGAACTTGTATTAAAAATTATCCCTGCCTTCCCTAATTCTTTTGCCCGTCTTGGGAGACAGCCCTCCTTTGTCTCCACTTTAATGAGTTCTGCATCACTTCTCCTCCCCCTTCTATTCAACTTTTCTCACACAAAATATTTAATACAACTCTCTGATTTATGACAAGAGTTATATTACTTTCTCCCCACATTTTTAGACAAAAGCTGAGAAGGAGAGAGAGATGCTGTACTGCTTGCTAGGGCAAAGGATCTGCTACTCACGATATTTATGACCCCTTTCACTTACCTCCTCTCACTTGATGGAAATTATCAATACGTTGAGGTTAGAGGAGGGAAGGGAGTATTAAATAGTTTTATGAACCGGCTAATGCCCACTTATGATCGATTCCCTAATGGAAGGTGTCCATTCCCCGTCCTCTCTCTCTCACAAGATCTTCCTCCGCCGAGCTAATAGTTGTGGAGGAGTGGGAGTCGTAAACACTTTCAAAACGGCCCTGTTTAATGAGTCATGAGTAGGAGTTAAGTTTTTTTCCCTGTCCATCATGGAGTGAGTTTCGTAAATTGCATGAATTTTGCATGTTTGAGCTAAGAGTGTCTCGGAAGTGCCATTGGGTTCCGTATCTATTTAGAGTACAAAGCACCTGGTCTGTCTAAATAGATCCCCAAAGGAGTCTCTTCTTTCGCCTCAACAATTGCAGATAATAGCCAAAGTGTTGTCATAAAACCCACTGACTTGGAACATCTCTTCCACATTACTTTTTATACGGCCCTCTCCACTTTTACAGAGAACGAGAATGGCTCAAGCAAATCCCACCGACATTCTTCAACCCTTTCTCCACATTCGTTTTTTCACCAGCAGTCCGAGACCCCGTCGAGTTACAAACATAACTGTCCCTGGACACAATCCATTTATATATCATCTTGACTCAATACCATTCCTCCCTCCCTCCAAGTCCCTACAATCCTCTGACCTCTTTTGGGGGGACTGATTCAGAGGATTTGATGTTGATTAGCTTTCTCTTCTAGAAATATGAGCTCCTTGTCCAGTAGTTGTCTGTCCTGTGTATGCAGAGGGGGATCGGTAATTGGTGTGCAAGGTGGTGGAGGAGATTTCTAGTTGACTTATCTCTCATTTGTTCACTTCCCCTTGTTCATTCACGGTTCTCTAATCAATCGGACGTTCCGTCAAGGGGAAGTGATTTCTGGCTCACTTCCCCCCGACACCCACCACCATTTACTCACAACATCTCAAATAACTCAGCCAGCTCCAAACACCTTCACTCTAATCTATATAATTAATTTAATGTACATATGCACGCGTGAGTATGAAGTGGATGTATGTATTTCCAAATGTTCGGCATGACTTTAATTCCTGCCTCATTTTCTCCCTTCTAGTTCCACCAAAAGAAGTGAAGATAACTGGACCCACGGAAGCCAAAGTTGGAGATACAATCTCCCTCAACTGTGCCACATCAAACAGTAACCCCCGGGCTGAGATTGCTTGGTTCAAAGGGGGGTCGTCCTTGAGTGGGGTTCACACTTCGGATGGGGTCTCTCCTGAAGGAGGATGGACCACTACTTCAAATGTGACCTTCCGGATTGAGCCTAACGATAGTAATGTCGTTGTCACTTGCCAAGGGATCAACAAGGGACTTGGAGAAAATAAAGTTGCTAGTCACACCATACACGTCATTCGTAAGTTGGTGGAAAGTTTTTGTTCTCCCTTACGTAGTTACGTAGGTTTCTTTGAGATTGGGATATGTTGAACATAATTATAAATGAAGTATTTTTGAATTCGAATTCACTAGAACCCCCGGGTCATCCTCGTATTTACAAATCGAGTATGAACATCAGTGAAGGTCATTTACACAAAGTTACATGCACCTCAACTGGAGGCCACCCACAAGCGTCCTTGCAGTGGTACCGGGATGACAAAAAGGTAAGGGATATTTCGGGTCGATTACAAAATGTATAGAGAAGTGTAATATGAGATTTGATGACACATTGGTTTATGTCAGGTGGAGTCTGTATTAGAGAAAGAAGGAAATATGGCGAAAGCAGAGCTGGCTTTGGTTGCCAATGCCTCAGACAACGGAGTCACCTATCGATGTGAAGCCAAGAACAAAGCTCTCTCCACGGCCCTTAGTGAATCCGTCACTTTTCACGTCCTTTGTAAGTCTATATTCAAAGTTTATGTAATGAACACCTATCGTTGAAGGGAACTCGGTCTATTTCCTTGTATTTTATTAACAGTAAGAAAAGCTGTGAGAGTAAATGGAGCTTTTGTAAAGAATTAGCTAATGAACTGTATTGATTTCCTTTGTAGTCCCGCCAAGGAATGTTGTAATAACGGTGAAACCCAAGAAACTGAAAGAAGGAGAAAAGGCTTCCCTGTTCTGTGAGTCGGCCACTTCAAATCCTCCTGCAAAAGTCAGTTGGTGGAGGGACGGTATGGCCATTCCTTCACATTCTAATGCCACAAAGGATGGAATGTACGGGGGGAAGAAGTCAACCACCGTTTTGGAGTTAGACTTGACTTCCGAACTCGACAACGTCGTTTACACTTGCCAAGCCTTTAACAACGCTGTTAAGAAAAGTGTCCATGATGCTGTTACCCTTCAAGTTGCTTGTAAGTTTTTTAAGCCCCTTCACATGTGACATATTAGTTTGAAAATCCGCTATCTTCTTCCTTTGGAATACCCACTTTAATGGATCCTAAATGTATCGTAGGATTGAAGCATCCCAAATATCATTATATTTCTCCATGTTCGTATTCATGGCAGAATCCCATGTAGCTACAGCTTTTATTACGCTAGGCTGTTGTTTTTTGGGCCGTAAAATAGAATAGGATCACTTCAAATGCACGTAGTGCTTCCCAATCTCGATCCCTACTGCCTTTTGACTCGTTGGAATTGATGCAGGAAATGAAAGGGGAATATGACCTTTTGAGGATCGCATTGACTTTTTCTGTTCAACAGGGGGTTGATATTGGTTATAGTGTCTGACAGAAGGAAGTGAGATGAAAAAGTAGATGGAGGATGAATTGGATACGATATGTCTCGTCTATAGATTCCTTTCACCCTAATCTTGAGTTTTATGGTTTCGACTGTTGGAGTAGTAGTGGGCCTTTATTTTCTTCATCTTTCTTTCTCCTTGTAGACAAACCAAAGTTCATGGAGACCCCTGGGGAGAAGGTGAGTGTTGTGGAAGGTGAACCGGCGGTGATCACAGTCAAGGCAAAAGGAAATCCAGACCAAATAAAATACAAGTGGACGAAGAACAACTCACCAGTAAAAACGAAACCCAAAAAGGTCTTTGTTGATGGACCCGTCTTGAACTTCACGGAAGTGGGTCGAAAAGACAAAGGGAAATATGAGTGTGAGTCCAGTAACAGTGAAGGTGCGACTGTTTTCTCCGTCGATTTAGATGTCCAATGTAAGTCAAGGCATTTTTCTTAAATATTTTGCATTCAAGTAAAATCTAGGTTTTTAATATGAGAATGATGGGCTTCGTTCACAGATGAACCTTCAATCTCAGCATCATCCGATTGGAAAATGTACGGTGAGGGTGAAGATGCACATTTGGACTGTGGAATTGATGCGAATCCATTGGACGAGTCGATGGTGGAATGGTCTCATGAGGATCCGGGTAAAATAGCTGAAATCGAGACCCGAACTGCCCGCTCTTTTCAAGATAAAAAGTCCTACCTCGCTATTTATAAAGTGACTGCTAACGACTCTGGTCTTTACACCTGCATCGTGAATAATGGAATCGGTCAGCCTGCCAACGCCAGTGTCTTCCTCATCGTCAAACGTGAGGATTCCTTTGTTTTCCCCCTTTTCAATGGAAATAAGCAATGTCCTTGCACACTTGTCTTTTTGGTTGCTGGAAGAGAAAGTGTGTCTAAACTTGTGCAAGGAGTATGTCAGTTTAGGGCTGAATGAATGTCTTGTGGTGTGGAAGGAATGATATAGAGATAGGTTTCTAAAGGATGACGGAATACAATAATAGCGAGTTCCCTTGTGGTTTTTGTTACAGAATCGCCCGACATTGATTTATCGCCACAAATCGCCAAGGCAGCTAGCAACAAGGGAGGGTCTGGGAAATTAATATGCCGTGCCAAGGGAGCTCCTAATGTGACCTTTTCTTGGTTCCGAGAAGGTGTCCCCATCACTAATGACTCCAACCTTGCTAAGCACTCTGTCCTCTATGACCAGGTACGTGACATTCTTCACACTTATCTCCAATATTATTTGCATTCCCTCAACGTCTCCATTTATCTTCTCAAAAACTTTCAATCCCACTACCAGGGAAATCACTTGTGTGGTGGCACGCCGCTGTACTTGGTTTCTAATGTCAATGTGTCGCTTATAAGACTAGGGAGGGGACTCTTCGATTGTCTCACATTATGATGTAGATTTTGAGCAAGAGCCTCCAGAGCTTCTTCGGCAAAGTTCAAAAGAAAGGAAGCCAATAAAATGTAAATTGCAAGAATTCCATTGGACTTTAGATGGAATAAAGGTTCCCTATGATTTGAAATATAGGATCCTTGGCTGTCTTTGATATTCATAAAGAGAGGAGTTGTTGAGACAAGAATTGGCCTTGAATCATTCAAATTATCCGGTGGGGGATGAGGCTTTGGTTATTTCATATGGATTTTATATTGAGTATGTTATAAATGTTTCAGGTGGATATGGTGACTTGGGAATCTGTTCTTGTGGTGAAAAATGTCCAGAGTGAGGATTACGGGTCGTATGAATGCATTGCTCGGAACGAACTCGGTGACGAGACGCACCAAGTAAAGTTGGATGTCACTTCTGTACCCGAGCCCCCCATTGGGCTCAAAGTTCTTAATTTCACTCATGACTCTGTCACACTAACCTGGTTACCTGGCTTTGATGGTGGATTCCAGCAGTCGTACAAGATTCGATATTGGAAACTGGGTTCAGACACTGCCAGTTTCGCCGAGGTTTATCCCCGAAACACCACAATTTTTACCATCAGTCCCTTGGCGCTTGGCACAGAATTCGCCTTTAGTATTTCAGGTCGAAATGCCCTGGGAGAAGGAAACTTTACTTCGGAAATTGTTCGTCAGGAGACTTCAAGTGAGTTTTTCCCCGTACTGAATATTCAGAGTTTATATGCCACCAGCTGTTCAAGTATTATTCTTATTGTTGCTTAAAACTTTGGTGACGGTATCTTTACTGAGTCTTAATGCTTTGGGGTTTCGGTCTTTTTTTTTCTTCTTGCGGTGTTCAGAAGTGGGGCCGAATTCTTATGCATCCACTCCGGATGGAGACTTTCCATCCAATCCTTTCTCTCGTCTGGTCATAAGCGTTTTCATCGTGGTTGGAGCCACTATGCTTCTCATCAATATTCTCCTCATTGCCTGCTTCCTTAAGCGACGGTCCAAGAAACGAATGAGTTCAGGTGAGAGATGGTGATTATTTACATTTCTCTATTTCAGTGTACCCCATGGAGCGAGGGTTCCAGCTCTCACAAATGCTGGACGGAAGGCCTGATATCCCTAAAATCATTATCATATCCGTCTCTGTTATTGGCACTCTCCTCCTATTGTTGAATATACTCGTCGTCTCTTTCTTCATTTATAAGAAAAACAGCCACAGCAAAAACAAGGATGAAGATGGTACACTACACAAATTATATCTAATTTCTATTCTTTCTGTTCCTCCCGGCAGCCGTAGGAAAATCAATCGTGTAGATGTGTCATTTTTAGGCACAATGTCTTGAGCTCTCAAGGAGTTTACAATAAATTAGAGACGTGAGTCGATTTTAACAGCAGGGTCACGAAATGGAACAACAATAAAATTTGATCATAAAAGACCAAGGATATCTAGTTGATCTAAGAAATCGAAATTGGATGAGGCTCAAGATAAAATGATTAAATACTGATTGTGTTTTCTTCCTGTTTTTTGTTCTATATAGCGAGTGAACAGGGGAGTAGTAAATCAGCCACGATAGAGATGTACGCTCCCAGCTCTTACAATGAAACTGTCAACGGAGAGACCCTATCGTCCATATCCGAAAAAAGTGGAACGTATTCCCATCCAGAGAATCACGATGACTATATTGTAAGTTGTACAATTGTGCTCACCTAAATTTTGAATTACTAAGTGATTTTCATAATTTCATAATTTGAAATAGGAGGACGGCGGGAAGGGACCTGGAGCGAGTACTTATTTGGTAGATCAGATCAATCTTCATTCGTCAGGGTATGGTTATCGAGATATGGGTGGAGGCCTTCGTGCAAGTACCCTCCCTCGAAAAATGCTTCACGGTTCTCCGATGGAGGTCCTTGGCCATCCAATTCACCATGAGGATGATGGCTATGTGGATGCCCTTAGAAGGAATGCCTATAACAATCAAGGAATGGGTGAGTTAATGAGTTAAAGATACTTTTCTACTTCTTGGTGGTGGAAAGTTTTGGAGAGTTTAAAGTATCTTCAGTGCAGAGATTATACTTAACTGTAGTGGTTGCTACTAGTGTTCGGCAGTGATATTTAATAGCTTTTTCCCCAAACTGTTCTAAGAGAAAAAGGAAAGCGGTTCTAAGTTGATTCCCAATTACAATATAAAAGTATTGGTGGATTCAGCCAAGTTTTGTAATTCTATTCTCCGAAGCGTAGACGTTATTTGCACTTGCGACCGCCCTACTTTTTTGATATTCCAGAGTTTCCAATACTTGTAGCCATTAGTCGTAATCCCTTGCACCACCTGGAGTCTTCTTAATAGCATAAGACAGATTAAAGCGTTGAAAAGTAATAGTTGTTAAATTGAATTGTTTGGATGCAGGTGATAAGCCGATGCTGTATGGACGAACAACCCCCCGTCCTCGGCCACCGCAAGTCCCACCAATCCCCGAATTATACAATATTCCACCGGAGGCCCGGTACGTTCCCTGTCCCCCTCCTGGTTTCGGGAGCCCCGTCGGAAATGGAAGTATCCGAAACATGGCTAACTCTGCCTCTCATAATATGCTCAACTCTTCCACAAGCCCTCCTGGTCCTATCACCACGAGCTTCCAGTCAAATGGCCGTCTTATCACAGCGAATGGTCCACTGTCACCCGGAAGATCCTCAATATTGAGTACCTTTGTCCCCAATTCCAGTCCTATGGAGCACGAAGGTCATCTCGTCTGACTCCAAAGTGACCATACCTCATCCACCTACCCAGACACCATTTATAAAACAATGATATTTGATACATATTACTGATAGTCATTAAGGCACTTCTCTCTCATCCCTTAAAGTGTCGGTGCAAGTCATTTGTATTGATAGATTGTATAGAAAGGCAGTCCATTTATAGTGTATAGGCAGTGCTTTGAAAACTAAGCATTTACCGTCGGGAACAAAACCGGAAACCAAAGATCTCCAGCGTTAATTCTTCAGGAAGCTGAATTTATGTTCTATCCATAAGGTGGCGATTTAGGGAAAATAATCTAGACAGAGTACAAGTGGAAAGTTTCTTTTGAGTGTGCATGAATAATGAACCGTATGGTGTTCCATGAGCTTAAGAAAATATGTACAGAGAATTTTGTTGTTGTTTTTTTCTTTTTTGAATGACTGCAAATATTACAAATATTTTTAATGACTTTTTTTTGTTCAAGTTTGCTATAAAAAAATACTTCAATTTCTCTCTTTCTTTGAGCTGTTTTTCAGTTTCAGTGAATCAGTTTGTTCTTTATATTGTGGCTTTGTAAATTTACATGTTGTGTGAGAATAATTTGTTACCGAGTGAAGGTTCCTTCTCCAAACTATTACTAAGTCTTGCATATGAGCGACAATAATAATATGAACCTTACATTGATGTGTTTATTAATTGTAGCTAGCTTATGGGAATGTTGATGTGTAGTCGTTCAAAGCTTGTTGGAAATGAAAAGTGTGACCAGTGTCACTGCAATCCCAACCAAGGGACGGTTTATTCATTTCCCGATGTTTGGGCATGAGTTTTCCGCTTCTTACATTGGAAGGGGTGGGATTTAAGTCAGCTAAGTGAAACTTATTTTCGGTAGGCCACTAAAGTATTTAGCTGTACATACTGTATAATGGAAGGGGCTCCAAAGATTTGAGAATGAATTTAGCCCCTGAAAGAATGTTGAGAGACTGTAATTTCACAATCAGTAGAGGATTCGTTTGATGTCCACGACGATATATATTAAATTACTGTTTGGATAGTTACTAGGAAATAAGGCATCTATTAATATCTATATGTATCATATAAGATTATATAAAGTATTACGAGAGAGTAATATATATATATTTTATTCTGACTGGTGATGCTCTGCTAATCTACCTTCAGATATTATAATAGTCCTAAAGTTGAGCGAATAATAATTCTTAACAGTAAGTCCGGGTAGTCTGGAAACTCAATGAAATGATAAATCCAAACCTAGTGTTCTGAACTTGTAGCTTTCGAATAGTTTCGAAGTTGTTGTAAATGTTTCCACACCAAAGGACTATCCAAAATCTTGCTTGTACGTCCTACAAAGAGGATATTAACATTATCGGAGTACGTGCAGGGTGTTTAGTATTTAACTCTTCTAAGAATCCAATGATTTGTAAAACCGTAGGCGGGATTCATTGATTGATTTGTGTATTGAATCCTGTTATTGAAATTTGTTTCTGTAGTTAGAAATAATATTGTATTCATAGCTTTATTTCATATGGTATTGTTCGTTTGAAATGAATTAGTTAAGATTAGTAAGGCTCTCTACTTAAGATTTGTAATGAATTTGCGTTTGAAGACGATCATAAATGGACTTGTATGATGTTCGGCTAGTTATCTTGTGAGTTGCAGGCAGTGTGGTACTTACTAATTACTTAGCCTACTCATTACAATGTACTTAAGAGTTAAGGAAAGTATTTAATTGTGTTATGTTGAGCCTAGAAGGAGGCAGTCGGCTATCTGTCAAACTAATTAAAGGTTCTGTAGCTTTCACGGAGGTATGGAATGGGGATAAACTGCAGTCTCAAACAGTATAATTATAACCAGTGATAATTGGTACTCCTTAATGGCTCCGTAAACTACTGACTCTTGTCTGTATCGAATTTATATTTAATTTTATGTTCAGAGCTATTTGCAGCTTATTCCTAAAAATTCTTTGACCTTCGTAAGGGCTAATTCACCTCCGTTTAGAAACTCTAGGGGATTCCGATAAAATGTGCCTTATTTTGGATTTCAATAAATTAGCCGATTAAAGGACTACAGAGTATACAAAAGGGGAGTAAATTCTAAATTATTTCATTCATGATGACTTCATATATTCCTGATTTGTTTTCTTCGATCAGTTTATGATCGATTAGTTAGATGACTGGATTTCTTTGGTAACCTTAAATATTGGTCCTAATAAAATCATTGATATACAGCAAAATTAAATGAGTCATTGAAGCATATCTTCAAAGATTAATATGGAACTACGTTTCACTACTTTTGTCCGAATAAAGATTGAGGTCCTTGCATATTTTATTTTACTCAAATTTCTGAATCCGATTATAATCTGTGTTTTTAGGTATTGATAAGGTAGACGCGGATTTTTACAGAATTATGGCCCGGATTTATGGTAAACTCAGTAAATCAGTAGTACACGGATGTACCGGGCCGAAAACTCTATCAAAGAAGTTCATGAATCAGCCCGGACTTATTGGTGATCAGTGGCAGCCTAGTAGATCTAATACAACCTACACTGCTGAAAATCTGCCTCTAGAGTTGGAGAGGTTGAAACCATTAGACTTGATTCATCTTAACCAAGTCCGGATTCGATATAAAAGTACGTTTCCATGCTATACATTGATATTTTAAATTCATTCCGGGCCATTACTTAATTGAAATGATATTATTGAAACAGATGAAGGATTGCAGGGAGGGTATGGTATCGATGGAAGTTATGTAATAGAATTGGATATTTTAAATCGGGATCAGGAAGTGTTATTGAAAATGGAATTCCTCAGGGGTCAATTGCCCCAGGAATATTTTATAAATCTCTACGGTCTCGGAGAAGAGAAGCCTCTGCTTGCGGAAATGGAACTCGAACGCTGCCTTCAACATCGTGCATTCGTGAGATTTCTGAACAGAGTCACCGAAAGCGGAAAATGGAGCTTTTGTATGTATTTTTGTGTTTCGTGTAATTTAAGATACTACGTGTGAGATCGCCGCCTGGATCGCTTATCGGATCCGTTTACGAACTTCCTGGAATAAGTCAAGTGGCCATAGTGGAGAATAGCAAGTCTGAGAGCATTCTGCAAGTTATTACAAATGGAGGATTTGGTTGGGCTACTGCTGCCCTCGTAATGACACAATCTCATTTTGAGATACTTTTTTAAAATTTTCGAAGGATCCCTTTAATTCTTTTTTTTATGAATCTTTAGATTCTGAACGGAACAGGGGAAAAGAAATTGGGCAGAATGGACAAGAGCAAATTAGTAATGAAACAAAAGGCTTTGTTCACAGCTATTACCTTCCCTACTTCTCTGACGACCACTTCCAAAATCACTTTGTTGGGGATTTGCCTAACTTTTGTACGAATTTTATAAAAATTTGATCAATTTTTTTCTTCTGTTTGTCAGGATTTTCATTTGATTGTGTTTTTGTTAGATGGGAAGATATCACCTTTAACGCATGCTGTTAGTGTTACACTTTTGCTGTGCATGTATGTGCTTGCCCACTATTTTCTGTAAATCATGGGTTATTATTTGTCAATGCGGCAGGACGTAGATGATCCCAAGTGAAAAGTTTGCATGTGTATACAAAACAGCAGAAAAGATAGTAGGGTTTTTGTATTTGTTTATTTGGTAATCAAAATCAGAGTGAAATGTTTGAATTTATACACAACATAGTAAGGAACGAGTAAACCACATGTTTACGACATCTTAATAATAATTTATCCCTACAGTTCAGCAGTTGACACCTCAAACATTATACGTAAATCGTTAACCTAGGATAAACGGAATAGGTTGTTTCATTTATTGATAAGCTTATAGAGTTTAGAGTTAGAAATTAAATTTCACATCAGTTTATAGTAACATTAAAAGAGTAAAACAGTGACCGTGTAGCTTATAATAGCATAATAGTATTTGGACTTTGTTACTTTGCACAAAAGAAAGAAATTACAATCCACCAATCCTCCGTACAAACTGATTGCATTCAAGCTTTTAATTTTCCTTCTCCAGTACATTCCAGGAATCCCGTCGGACCAGTCCCTGGTCCATAATCCCAAAATCATTTCAGACCGTTCATGACACAAGATGATAGGAGGGAAAATGAAGTACAACCCAATCAATAATGAAATGCACAAGGTTGGCATTGCAATATAGAATGAAAATGGCAAAATACTGTACCCCTTCACTATTACAGTATTATAGAAAACGATGGACGATCCCATAACCAATAAAGTTTGAAAGATCCCACATTTGAACGAATTGGTAAAAATCTTGAGGTTCACGACCAAGTCAATGTACCTTTTCATGTACCACGATCTCGACAATTGTTTCCCTTTCTTTTTGTATATTTCATCCAGCCCTTTCACAGAAGTATTGAGTAATAAAATCCAGCCAATGCAAATAAACGTACCCACCATAGTAGATCTCCATACATCAATCAGGTCAAAGTAAATCAGGATGAACCGAAAAAGTAGAAATGCAATCTCCGCTAAACGATTTCCCTTTATGAATTGCAGGAGGGAAAAATGTTGAGTATCTCCAAAATACTGAACAATGAAGAAGCCAGAATCGAAATTATTGTTGATCTTAAACGATGCTACTATCAATCCTAATGGAATAATAACGATCGGGAACAGATGTACTACATGCCCAAACATTTTCGTCACGAACTCAGACCTGCTTTGATTTTTCACAGGGCAACCTATAAAAATTAAATGATTTAAATTATTAACACACGTTGTATAATTTTGATTTACTTTACTTTCTGACATGATTGTTGATTCAATTTTAATTAGTGAATTGAGAGCGTAAGAAACATCAGAAGCGAATGCCCAAAGCCAGAGTCCGATTAAAGGCTTCAAACCCGAAATTATCACATAGATTGTAAAATTAAACCACTGCATAAATCCATCAAACTGATTTCGGGAATTATTGACGCTGCTGGGCCCGATCACAAAGTATAGGAATTTGCACAGTTGGGGGGAAAAGTTTAAAAGCCATGCTAAAATAATTATGACTGCAGGTTTAATTAAAACTCGCTTGTCCTTGTTCACAACTAATTTACGACGCACAGTGTCGATTTCAATCGGTAGCTGGTAAAATAATGGTCCATAAACCTTGTTATTTACAGCTGCAAGCTTCCACAGTGATTCCATTTTTATTTAAATTCACTTTATCGTTTGTTATAAAAGTATCTAGTTCAATGGTTATAATACATATAGGAGAGGTTCAGTAACACTGGAAAAAATATTATGCCTAATCGCACGAGCCACGATTACAAATACTTTACATTCCCTGGAGAAATAGGTCCTTGTCCTGGAGAAAAATGTCGACGCAAACCTCCCGAACAAAAAAAGTTAAATGGGCCAAGTACAATCGAGGCAAAAGAATTGTTTGAAACTGTAACGACTGGAACTGCTGGTGACACACCGTCCAGTGCATAGCTGATTTATTGATAGACAGAATAGCATCTCATAATTCTTTGTATTTTAAATTTTTAAATTAGATTCGGACGTAAATAAATATAAGACTTAAATCGACAGAACTTAGGGATCGGATGAGACGAAAATAGTTCCAGATATTGAATTCAAAGTGGTTGAAGAGAACGTAGGACGTCCCACGATTATACTTTACATTTCTGGAGAAACAAATCCTTGCTGGAGCCGCTGGAGGAATATACAACGCAAATCGTCCGGACTACGACGCTAAACGGGAACGGGGGGAAGTTTATTCTAGGGGAAAATTTTGATAGACTTTCAAACTGGTTGAAGAGAAATTTTATGTGTTGGCCAACCTTGATTTGACAGTAGAAGTTTCTAGCATTATGGAATCCAATTAGTCTATTAGGAAAGTTTATGTCTATCAGAAACCGAAATCAAAAGTCTCCTGTCATTTACGATCGACCAGAGAAAATTAATTTTTCATGCCATTTTGAGTGAATAAAAAATATGAATTTTATTAAGACACAATAAAATATTATTGGGTAAGTTTGGGTAGCTACACGGGTAATAAAATTGATTATAATTTTTAACTGTCATAATGTAAAATATCGAACCACTGCAGTGCGGCAAACATTTTACCAGTTTCAGACTACCTCCATATTTAATTCGTAATCAACAAATAATCTTATTGGTATTTAAATCGAATTAAGATTGAAATGCGACGTCAAAAGTAAACTAAGATTTATTGAACTATTTCATTTAGTTTAATATTTAAAATCATTGCTTCCATCAATCCGTCTTCTCTTGGACTTATTTTACGAAGCTGACTAAACAATGCATTTTAACAAACTGGTTTTTATTTCACTGATATTTAATTTATGTAGCAAGAAAGGACAACAAAAACTCGTTAGTAGTATGAAAATCTTGCCAATAATGACATATTTTAAAAGGACATTAAAACATGGACAGTGTAGTTTACGATGCCATAATAGTACTTAGCCTTTAATTCTTAACACACAAAAAATAAATTGGGGATTGTGAATCAATGGCGGTATGCGTCCACCTTCTCGGAATTTTATGAATACAATATGGTAACTAATAAATTTACCAATACATACAAGCCTCTGACAACTCTTTTCATTCTCCTGGTTGGATGTCTTATAGTTAGTGGTGGCTTTGGTGTTATGGAAGTTGGATTTTTTTGGAGAAAGTGGATCTACAGATCGGTAAGAAAGTTGGGTTGGACACTGCGCAAATTACTCGTTCATCTCTTTGTGACGGCATTTTATGAATGTAGGTCAAAGAGGATTCTTCTTAAGGAATTGAAACTGCGATTAAGAAGATGGTCTTTTACCGATGGCAATTAATTTAGTTTTTATAAATTATTGAATTTTAACTGATTTTTGCATAAATATTTTATGTGTAGGAGACACTAAGCTTTGCTTTGGTGAATAACTTTATTACTGTTCTACTTACATTTGTGAAATGCTTTTTGATCTGCAGTTGTTTAACAAAAATATACTATACTAGCTATACAAGACACTCGGTAAATACGTACCTGGAATTTATGTGCCCATTATAAATATGTACCTGTGTTTAATATATACGGGAAATATGTACCGATGAACATACATTCATAAAATGTCTCTGATTATTAGGTACACATACTTCATAAAACTTGGAATACATTTAATTACCTTTTAGGGTGGTTAAAGGAGAATGAAACATTACACTTACACTAATGAAAATATACAGCCAGGACCTTAGACCTCGAAAATGTATCGATCTCCAACCTACTTTGAAAATGAATGTTTTAAGTATCAAGAGGTACCACGACCACGCATAGAAAATATTAAATGTAGTGTTCATTGTTTTGCTGCATAAATAGTAGTATTCTATTGCAGTTACAAATTTTGAGTGTTGTGAAAAAAAAGTGATTAATTTGACGTATACATATCTCGATACATATTTTCAGGCATCAAAGCAATAAAACATTAGCAGTGTAATTCCTCATCGCAAAATAGTAGGTTGCCTTTGTAACTTTGCACACAAGAAAGAAATTGCAGTTTCCAAGTCCTCCGTACAAATTCATTGTATTCAAGCTGTTAATTTTAGGTCGCCAATATTTTCCAGCAATCCCAGTCATACCAGACCAGTCACGAGTCCAGACTCTCAAAAATATTTGAGACTGCTCATGACAGTAGATAATTGGAGTGAAAAGGAAATGTGTCAAAAATCAACAATAGTATGGAAAAGATTGGTGGGGCAATATACAAATAAAAAGGGATAATATTGAACCCTTTGACTATCATCGTATTATAAAAAATGATTGCTGATCCATTAAAAAATAAATAAATAAAGAGAGAATATTTAATCACACCACTGGATATTTTTAGGTCCACCAACAAACCAGTATATCTTTGGAAGTACCATGATTTTGATAATGTTCTCCCTTTGTGTTTATAAACTTGATCTAGGCCTTTGACAGAGGTCTTTAATAATAATACGTAACCATTTAATATGAATATACCAACCATTAGAGTACTCCACAGATCAACAAGCTCAAAATATATCAAAAAGAACCTGGACAATAGAAATAATATCTTTAATAAAATATTCTCATTTACGAATTGCAAATGGGATAATCTTGACTTTCCCCAAAATACTCATGCCACAAGAAAAAGTGAATCGTAATTAATGTGAATGAGATATGCTGATAAAAGCAATCCAAAAGGAATATCGTATTTTGGAATTTGACAAATGATGTGACACAAAATTTTCGATAGAAGATGACTCTTGGACTTTGTCCGATTTTCCGTCCTATTTAGGCATCCTGTAGACACAACATTATTAAATCATTAATGCACGCATAGAATTTTTATTACATTAAGACTTACTCTGCTTAGAAATAGTCGATTCAACGTGAATGAGGCAGTTGAAGGTCTGACCAATATTTGATGAAAATGCAAAAAACAGCAGTTTAATATGAGGTTTTATGCACGACAAAATTAAGTAATCACCATCCCATAAATAGTTCGAAATAAACCGTTCAACGAAATAGTAAAGTATCGACTGTTTTGAGTAGATGTCAATTTTCTGGTCTCAAAATGACCTT
>JAQFYM010001674.1:0-30500 GCA_034694785.1 Agrenia bidenticulata | reverse complement strand
ACTACGCCCATATAAGTCTTTATCATGCATAGCCTTAATTTCATAGACTTTTATTGGTAATTGACTCGCAAAAATGAGAAATCTAGCATTTTTGACTCATTTACGCTGTTCAAAGTTGTATTAAAGATACAAAATGACTATCAAGATAATTTTTTGTAACAGTATAATGCAAATGATACAAGCAAATTACATAACGGAAAAAAAAACAATAAACATTAAAACAATAGTTTGTATAGATAATCAAGTTTTACTCATGCTTTTTTAAAAGAAACCTATGCCAAGATCGTATCATCATCTACTGGTTTGAGCAGTACAAAAGTTGCTTTTGTTTTATATTTTATGCCTAACACTCAAGAGCCAGTTAACAGTATCTTTGTGCCGTAGATAAAAATCGAATATCCGATGCTTTTGTTTTTGCCAATATATGGATATCAAGAGCAGAAAATTCTTATTGTTGATTGTAGAAGGAATGCAAGGGTCAGATGACTTACCATTGAAAACCAAAATAAATGAAATTAAAAAGAGATCATTTTAAAATGCAAAAATGTACATATATAATTTGGCAATGGGATAGCTTGCTCAGAGGATTAAATAAATTGACTCTTACAATCAAAGAACATTTTACTGGTTAGACTCTTGCAAAAATGACAAATAAACGGATATGAAGTAAGGTAATTTTTAACGTGCGTGTTTTTGATTTTGTTTTAAACTGAAATATTGGCCTTAATGATGTGTACAAATATCTGCGCAGTTTACTTTTACCACCAAATATACAGTTGATGTAATATACTAGGTATTTGGATCTTAAAGTGATAATTAGACGTGTAATTGAGTGCTACAACAGGCTGTAAGATAAAACCCCGTAGCTATCAGTATAAAGAAAAAAAAAATGTACAAGTGAATTAATCAAAAAAAACAAGTAAAACCATATATTGTGTTAATTGTATAAAAAAGTAGCACCAAGTTATACCTTGCTATGTTAAGATGAAAAAAGAGAATAGATATGATAATCCGATTTCTAATTGTACGAAGAAAAAGTAACAATTATAGATTTTTCCGATAAAAAAGCGTTTAAATCTAGTTAAAATATATTTTAAATAAAGATGCGAATTCTTGTTTTATTTTTGATATGTATAAAGCATGTTCCATAATTTACACAGTTGCATCACACTTAATAATTGAAAACGGAATTTTAACAGACTATTTAACAACTTGGGTTATGATTGCGAAGCAATTTTAAACTAGCAGATAACAGGACTTTATATTCGAGATATGTTTTATAATTGTGCCGAAAAATAGATTACATAACTAGAGAGATTTATGTCATAGAAAATGTTGATGGCAGCAAAAACATTGTGGAACAACATGCATTAATATGCAAAAAAACAAAAAAGCGTGAATATCCATATAGATAAATTATTTTTTCTGCTTGATAAAAGTCTTTTTAATTGGACGAGACCGCTTAACAGCTTTGTGGAGTAGAAGAACTTTAAGATTTTGTGTAAAAATGTAGAAAAGAACAATTTATTGGTATAAGTCATGCAAGGGGTGATTTTTTATTGTATTAAACAGTAAATCAAACGATGAGCTTTGTTTTTGTTTGGATCTTTGGAAGGTTTGTAAAATTCTCATACAAGATAATTTATAAATTCTATGAATAACGGTTCTTTGCAAAAAACTAAGCAATGCAAAATATTTACCCATATTGATCTTGCAATAAGATTTTCAAATGAACCTGATAGCCAAAGATCAGAAAAAGACTACCTTTTATACAGGTAGATAGTATATGAAGTCTATGCAATGCTACGAGGATGGCAAAGTTCTGTTTCGCTGTTTTACAGCTTACTATGAGTGAGGGTCAGGGATGGGCAAATTCTCCGTTTTTTAAAGTTGGAGAATATTCTCGAGAATATTCTCGGTAACGGTAATATTCGAGAATAATCTTTATAATATTTTTTTTTATAAAAACCGGTCTTAAAATTAATAAAATCACAAATCTTTTATTTGAAAAAAAAACAAAAAGACAGAGATTAGGCTCTAATCAAAATTATACTGTTTTTACTGATACTTTGTATTTTAGTAATCTTTATTTTATAAAACTAATCGTATTATTTATTAAAAGCATGTTTCTCCAAATATTTACTTACAAAATCAACAATGCACATTAACATAAGGTCAATATTTTTTAACACTTTTTTTAGTTAAGAATTCTTTCAAAAGCTGTGAACTACTGTATTTAAGATAAAGTCTACGCAAAATACTACAGATTGCCTAAAAAAAGGCAATAATAATGCTTTTTCGTATACTATATAGGGTCAATTACTTGAAGTGGGCCAATTAATAAAATAGATACGAAATAAAAAATATAACAATATGATAGGAATTTTTACGTAAGTGAATTGCACCAACAGTCTATATTTGTTTTTACTGAATGATTTAATTATGTCCTCGCGGCAGCAATTAGAATTAATGTGATATATTTTCGCACATTTTTGAGGCAAAATCACAGATATGCGCTTTACTAAAGGTAAATAAAAGTCAAAATTATATTAAGTGTTATTATGTCAAACTTCCCCTTAGGCGCAAAATTATATATATATAAATTCTTAAGCCCCGGAAAAAATAGGCCAATAAATAACCGAAAAAAAAATAAAATGAATATAGAACTCTAATTTCTAAAAACCCCACAAAATAATCAGTAAATAAAAAAAACCAAAAATAGAAGATACAGAAGATAAGGATTTATAAATTAACTATAGATAAATAAAAAAGTTGTAAAATTAAAGTTTATAAATTATTGGGGCTAAAAAAAAATTCATACTTTTAGGCTTAATTTTGTCTTGGTTTATATAAATTAATCACGTATTATTTTAAGCCCTATATTTTACGACCTTGCCGTTTAAGCCCCATACTTTTAATGTTTTTTTTTTTTACAATTTAAATTTTAGACCTCTATTATTTTTCTTTTTTGGCTTAAAAACATATATTTTCTTCATCTTCTACATTAACTTTACTTTACTCTAAGATGCTGGTACAAATACAAGAGTAAAATACAAAATTATAACTAAGAAAAACCCATTGCTATTTATTTTATATGCCAAGAAAAAAATAAGTGGTTATTATTACGAGTTTATAATTTTTGCATCGCATATGGCACATAGTAAAATTAAATGAAGCATTTTTACAAATATATGTCTTGATTGACGATATGGATAATTAACATGCTACAAGAATCATATTATATGTATCAATGCTGCAATATTTATACGTAAAGATAGCCATTATGAACATAAGTAGCGAAATTTGCATGAAATATGATATATTTAGTACTGAGAGAAAAATAACAAATGAAGATATTAGCGATGATAAGAAATCTGCAGCTATATAAAAATCCAAAAGAAAAAACAGATTTCTCTAATTTTAAGATTTTGAATATATTAATGCACATACATTTTTTTTTTTTTGCTTAGTAAAATACCTTATGTTTTAATTATTTATTTTGTTTTCTATCTATAAATCTGTAGGTAAAACTAATAAAAACGAGTAAAAGCATAAAGTCTAAACACACAGTCAATTGATAATGTTTTATTGTTCAAGTTGGCTCTTCAGAAGTCTCATAAGTCCCAAACCATGTTAAATCTTCCGATTCCTCTAAATAGTCTTGCTCTAGATCCCTACATTTAGTATTATGATAAATGTAACCAAGTTTTGAGGCCCTCAATGTAGTCAATCTGTTTCTACTTTTCGAATGCACATATCCAAATTGACTAAAGCTTCTCTCGGTAGCAGCAGTTGTAACGGGTAGTGATAGAATTGAAATTGCGTAAACTGATAAAGGGGACCAAAAGCAAATTCCTTTCCACCACAAAATAGAATCCATTTCAGCTAATGATGATATTACAAAATCCTTCTTAAAATTACCTGTAAATGTTTTATAATTTGCTAATTCTTGAATTAGTTGATGCATTACTCTGACCCCATGTTTCTTACTAATATGATTACTTATAAATTCCAAACCATCAATTTGTTCACTTTCTGTTTAAAAGTACCCTTTATAATAGGGATCTAAAATGTTTGCCGCAAGATGAATTCCTTTTACTGCCTTGGTTTGCCTTTGATTTGATTTATCTTTTAAAATATCTTGTTCATTATTTGACAAAAATCGCACTATTTCTAAATTACGCAGATGATTTGAAATTTCCTTAAAATAAATAGCTACTTTTGACATTTGATTCTTATTAGTTTGTAATTTGGCAAGAATATCTGTTATTGGGGCCAGAATATTAATAGTATCAGTAATTTTAGGCCAAAAAATATCATCATCTATAATTAAAGCCTTTGAGTGCGTCGATAATTTTATTTCATCATAAACCGTAATCACCATTGTTTGCAACGCCGTTTTATTTTTATACAAGCTTTTCAGTGAATTGTATTGTGATCCCCATCTTGTGGTACATGGTAGCTTTAAACTGCATTTTATATCTAAATGCTGCTGTATTTCTGCGAAACGGGCACTTAATGCAGTGGATTTTTTTATTTCCTTAACAATAGAAACAGATTTGGTAAGAATATCACTGATTGTTTTCATTTTACATATATCTGATACTAGAAGGTTAATTGTATGGGAAAAACAAGTATAGTGATATGTAGTAGGAAATTCTTCTTCAATTTTTTACCGGCTTTTAACATATTAGAAGCATTATCAGTGAAAACCCCAAAATTTTTGTTTCACCAATGGATCTCATAATATCAGAAATGTGTACAAAAAATAAATCCCCAGTGTGTCTCTCACCCTTTTCTTCAATCGACTTATATAATACAGGTTCAGGAGTGGTAACTATTACGTTAGTAATTGATTCATTGCATATATAAGTCCAAGAATCAATTTGTAATGCGACTGTATCAGCTTCATTTATCTTTGTTACTACACTATTTTTTACAACCTCATATTCAATATCAAGCAACTCTGTAGAGAGTTTTTTGCGACAAGGTTATTTATATGCGTGTCTTAAGGCTGCAAAGAAATTTTTCCATTTGGTATTTTCAACAATGGAAAGAGGAGTGGATGATGAATATATGGCCCTTGAAAATAAAATTTCATATTCAGTTTGTTGTTGAGATGAAACTTGAACAGCAAATGAGTTGTGAGATGTGTTTTTACCATTTTTACCTACAGGTAATTCCTTTTTTTGCGTGCGATCGTTGCTGGCTGGATTTCTAATAGGGATACTGCATTCTGTGATTTGCGTAGTTGGTTGTATTATTTTATAAACTTCAACGTCATCTGGTGTTATTTTTTCCCTTTGGATTGTAATGGCTGCGTATTGATATTTTTTTTTGGCTTATACAGACTGGAAACAGACTTTGGTGCCCGACGACATTTATAGGTATGGTTTACCATTCTTGTAGCGTTTCTTACATATACTGTACTACAAAATCTACATTCGAACACCTCTTTTCCATCTTTAAGTTTACAGACATACTCGTTATAGATAGTACTTGCTGGTTTGGTTGCCATTTTATAGATAAAATAAAAAATCTTAAAGAAAATTACCAAATGGTAATTTCCAAAATGTAGGATCGAGAATATGTTTAGGTAATTACCAAAAAAATGAGAATATTCTCTTACGAATATTCTCATGCCCATCCCTGTCTGTATAGTATATATATAAATGTTTATAATTTTAATATTAAAAAAAACTGGATAATCTACGCCAAAATAGTTTGTGAACTGGCAATGCAGCAGTATTATGAGGTGAAGAAACAGACTACATGCAGAGAGTGAAAAGGCATAATCGATCCATAAAACTAAATAGATGCATAATACACACAGGCATTTAGACATCTGAGTGCAAGAACACGAAATTTAAATTCGTATTTTCTAATATTAATAGATTTTGAGATGCATCATAAAAATTCCATAAAAATTGCGAATATTTAAAAATCTGAATTATAAAAATAGAAATGAAATTTAAATAATATAAAATAAGTATATGATAATGACATAAGATGGTTAAAAACGAAAAAAAAATTCTGGCAAAAAAATAATTGGAAAGAAAAAGTCGCTTTTACAATTTTGGTATAGCAAACACTTATTTTGAGTATGTTAAGTTTGCAGATGATACTACGAATTGGCAATAATTGCTAATATGTTGACTATTTACGAAAAGATATAGATATTAAAAAAACAATCACAAAGTTATGATAAAACCATCTTGACTTTAAACCTCAAAAAGAGCAGTACATCAAAAGCTTAAAGTTTGCATTCATGCAATAGAAGACAAACGGTTTTTAGGTTTTTTGGCAACTACAATGCAATAATTTCATATCTAAATGAAGATATAAATGCACAAATTGTTAAAAGTATAGAAAGCTACTGCAAAACTTTTTAAACAAAATGTTCCGGGGGTTACGCGATTATATTCGAATTGGATAATACATCCGTTCGATTTAAACAAACAAAAAATGTTTGAATTGTCTTCTAATGTAAAAATTGAATTGGCTGCATTGAAAAATACTTCAACATTACAAAAAGTATTTTATTGATGTACATTGTTATATTTTGGATATCTATATTAACAAAATACGTATATTTAAGTGTTTACATATTTCATTTCTGGTATAATTTGGACCAGTTTTTTTTGTGAAACAATATTTTCTACAATGAAACCATCGTAAACATAAAACAAAGCATGTAGGCAAAATGTTGAAGACGATGTAAGAAAAAGATTGGCAAATTAGAAAAAATTATAAGCTAGTAAAAACCGTACCGTTTTGTACTTGTATGTATTCTTCTCTTTGTCATGTGTTGTTTTTATACGATGTATATTCTGCGTAATCATTGCATACGATTCCTGGTTTCATTGGAAATATCTTATAATTTTCCAAATCCAAAATACCAATTGAATATTATTCAATTGCCTTTTCTCGGGTCGTTTTTGACTAGGAAAATTTATTCGGATTAATATATTCTAGTTTTAATCTTTGTATATATAACTTTTCTGTATACATTCGGCACGATTTTTACGTCAACAATGACCTCTATTATAATTCATGTAGCTTTTTGAATGCAATTTTTATAATGCCGTTGTTGGTTGAGGCTTTCGAAGTCTTTGATTTATAAACAAGAAACATAAGAGCAAAATGGTACGTTTAATTTACTATTTATTCCTTTATATAGTAGTTTATCTCTAATCTTTTACAATATTTTTATATATTGTACAATTCAATTTAGTATTCTAATCTAATCATTGTTGCTGCCAAAGTCTAAAACACGATTTTGATAGCGTGACTGGTTGCAAATTTTTTTTATGTTACAAAATGCAGTCAAATTACATTTTAATTAACAGGGCAGCAATTATTACATTATTAATGGTTTTGGTGCGGCACTTAATGTGTCAAGCACGACATCTTCCTCTTCGCGCCCTCTTATTTGTTTAGATTTTTTTCTTGTAAACGTTTATCACACAAAAGCAGATGTATACGGACCTAGATAATCGTTATTGTATCCTCTCTACATCCTTGTACTTCTTATCCTTTTTACATGACTTCAATTCTTTTTTCACAAGTCTTTTATCGCTAAATTTAGATATTTTCCTCGCGTGCTTGCTGGTATTTTGTTCTATAAATTTCTCGCTTTTGATTTTACAAGCTCCAATTTGAACGCAGTGGTGCCTCATTAGGCTTCATCTGTATTCCCTTGTAAAAGAAACTGTTTAATGATTTGTACAATCTGTTAGTAACTACTTTTGTTTAAAATACAGAGTTTTAAGAAGTCCTTCTCTCACAGTGCTTATGACGCCTCTATGCGGCCACTAGTCTGGTGCTGATATGGAATACTTAAAATGTGCTTTACATTGTATATTTCAACGTATTTTGGCACCAGGACACTGCCAGACTGCTTTTTTAAATTACAATGCAGTATTTTAAATGGCATCTTGTTTTGTATTATATCTAAAAATATACCTACAGTATCAGACTCTTAGTATTGACTGCCTTACATCAACTTTCCTGCCATTAAAAGGCAATTGCGACTATACTCTGTCGTTTTTCATTCTTTTAAGTACATCAATTGCTAAGATATTAACAGGTTTATCCATAATAATATATATACAACTATTACTTATTTATATTGCTCTTTTGGCGCATGTTTTGCAGTTTTTAAAAATTTATAAGTCCTTTCTGTAGTAGTATACATACCAGCAGCTTCTATTATCCATGAGAAAATGTTTTCCTATGATGATATTTTGTATGATAATATATGATTATACTTTCTAGATTTTTAAATATATTTAAAACTAGAAATGTCACTATATTTGTTCTCAAAACACGATTTATCTTTAATATAAGCTAGCATGTTCCTGTCAACGAATTTAACTTCTTTTTGGAAATTTTTTTTATCCATATTAATAGGTGGGTTTCTACTCAGCCAATTAACCTTGTCTCTTCGGCTTCTGTTCTATATGTCACCTGCATAAAACTTCTTCCACCCTGGAAAAACATCTCTGTATTCAAAGAGATTTATATTCTGATTTTCTCTTAACCATACACAGTGCTCACTGACCAGTCACAATACTGAAATCTTTTCATTAGAGGAAATACATAAATTTCTTTAATAACCCAAAGGGCAGTTATTTGTCTTTGCTACGTAATGGAGTAATTACCTTCGCCTTTCTTAAGCTGCAGCTTATAATGCCACCACTCTGTCATCCTGTGACAGGACTGTACCAAGCCCTACGCCACTTGCATCCGTCTCAAGCCGAAAATTCCTATTAAGATCTGGTATATAAAGCATCAGATTAACACTAAAACTGGATTTTTAAAATCAGAAATGTTCAGTTTAATTATCATTTACTAAAATGTGTATTTTTGTCTTTCATATCATAAAATGGGTGTACCAATTCAGTCATGTTCCTTAAAACAACCTGTCAAAGTTGAGTCGGCTAACGAATTACTGCAAATCTTTATGTGTAAATGGCATAGGGTAATCACTAGGGCGACCCAAAGAAATAAATGGCAAATTTGCGCTTGCGTTTGCCATTTTTGTTGTTTTTTTGATTCCTCAAAATACATAATTTGTTGATTCCTTTTCTTACCTTCAGTCAGCTTTGTTACCCTTTTTTTTCTAAAAATAAATATCGTATTTATAGCCTGTAAATGACAACTAGAACGAAAGAAAACTAAAAAAGAAAGATAAATTGATACGTATCAAATTTCCCAGATGAGCTTTCTAAGTCAAGTACAGAACATTGTTGCAGATTGTGCAATAAAGTAGTTTTTTCGCATTGTATTTTTACAATAGATAACCATCAAAGTACAACTATCCATCAAGAGAAAATATGAAGAAGTAAAATGCATCTCTGAATAGATTACAGACGAATGATTCTGTTCTCAAATATGTCTAGACACAACGAACAAAAGACTAGAATGTAGAAGTATATTACTGATAACATTTTTAGCTGTAAACATTCCATTATATAAACTAAGTTGACCTACTCTTAAGAAACTGTTTTATATTATGGCACATCCACCCCCATTTACAAGTACATTTAAAAGATCACTATAATAAGTTTACAGAACTTATATTTATGAAAAAAAACAACACCTTAGATACAAACAAATCTTTATGTTACTAGATGAGACATCTGCGGGTCATAAAACGTACATTCTAAAATAAACCATATCAATGCCAGTATAGCAATATCACGTAATCTGTATTATTTTTGCACATAGTGCACATCTGATATACATAACTGAACTTGTTTTATCAATAGTAGAAGAGGAGAAAAAAGAGAAAAAGAATTTTATGTTGTTGTTATCCGATGCAGCACCGTACATGTGCGCTGCTGCAAGGTCAAAGCACAATAAATATATTATGGATTTTATGTTTCATGCGTTTCACATCTGTATCATGATTGTGTTAGAAAAGTGGCTGCACGTTTTTTAAATATAAATAATTTGATTGCCGCAATCAATGCTGCCATATGTAAAAAAACACATCAAAAACTGTGTGTGATGCAACAGGGCAGCCACCAAAACCCGACAAAGCAAGATGGGCAGCTGGTTAACAACGCTAGATGATTTCAGTTCATTTTGTGTCTTTGCAAAAGATATTCAATGATTTAAAGATGATGGGGCAATTGTACAAAATGCAAAAGAGGCTGTAGATAATGTAGACTTAAAACATGAATAATTATAAATTACATAAAATATGTTTTTCTGCATAAATTATACAAAAGGAAACAAATATTATGCATAACATGCGTGACGCTATAGAAGATATCGGAAAATTTAAAATAAAACACGATGAACTTAAATTGAAAGATTATCTTGACAGAGTATCCAAGAATGATAAAATCAACACAAAAACATGACTCAAGATAATTATGCCTCTATATACGTATGCTTTGCTGTTTTTTTGCACCAGCAACAAGTGTTTCTGTCGCACGAAGTGTAATATCCTGCAAAAAAGTATACGCAGTAAAAGGAATGTTTCTGACGACAATTTTCAAACAAATTTAATACTGCACTATAATTAAGGGAGGATAGTGCAATATATTAAAAACCAATTTATTATATAAACATTGTATTGTAGTTAAATTATCTGTTATTCTAGATTAGAGTTTTATTACCTTTATAATTATTCGGTGTGCATATAAAAACAAAACCGCGGCAAAAAAAGAAAATTACAAACTAAAGCTTTTCAATTCCGTAAAAAAAGTTTTTTATGTAGAAACACTAAAATAATTCCAACAAAAAGCTCAAACGATAATTATCTATATTAACCATTTGTTAAATTACTTTTCTTGACAATGAAGTGTATGAAAATTACTTTAAATACAGCTTGTCTATAACTGAAATATTTATCTGCACTCCGCATTTGAAAAACAGATTTTAAGGATTTTAAAAATGGGTAAAGACATTCAAAATAAAAATTTGCAGAATTATATTATGTAAATAAAAATATTAAAGGGCATCATTATGTGTCAATAAAAAAAAAAATTAAAAAAAAAAATTACTACAGAAGCATGTAATTTAAATATAAATATCATTTATAGTTTTTGCTCTCTTTACAAAATGATATTGCTTTGTGTACATTAAAAAAAACAAAAGCTAACTATGCTACGCAAGGTAAAAATACAGTAACTGAAAATTAAAAATACTTCTATAAAAAAGCCGTGTTTAGCTTTGAACTTAGTTGAAAATGCCGTGTAAATCCATTTTAACTTATCAAAGTTGTCAGCGTATATAAATCTGTATCACAAAAACTTATATTTATTAAGAACAAATAGTAGTTGCAGAGTACTAATAGGCATACAGCGTAATCGGGGATACAGCAACCGTGAGTCTATGTTTTCTTTGCTGTTGCAAATACAGTATCACACTTTTTACAATATTAATGTTTTTATTTGTAATTTGCCATTTTGCCATTTTAATCTAGAATCAACACTAAAATACGACTGTATTTGGTCAATATGGGTTGCCCTAGTATTCATCTTTACCTGTGCTCTCACGACTGCTGTCATATTGCATTATACTCAATTTTGTATTCATAGAAATTTTTCCGTTGTCACACCCTTGAAAAGCTTCTTAGCGGCAATAACTGGATTGTACTCATTGAGTCTTTCGATAACAATCATTCAATTTTCATCGTTAATGTTTGCTGGTCTACCAAAAAAAACCTATAATAAATGTACACCTCACATATAGTTTCTATTATATTTTTAGATTAAATTGCATACATAATTCTTTGGAAAATTGCAGATGCGTAACGGGTGGCCTTGTGGCATCTTCGTAAACTGTAGACCGTATTTGCCAATTAGAAACGCCGTTTTTTTCTTTATCACTTGTTAAAGGTTACCTGTTAAACACCACTCTTCGATATCAATTCTGAGAATACTTTCTTATCTCCCAATCTCGCCAACAGCTAAATACTACTCCAACCACAAAAAAAGTGTAATCTTGATACCAAACCATAAACCCGCCGTAGATCAATACAGAATCTTAAGGACCTGATTGCGGCATCCTGCGAATAAACCTGTTCGTCTATTGTGAACTTCTAACTTCTTCAGCAATACCCTTTGTTTCTAGCATTATGACAAGCTCAAGATAATATAAAAGGTTCAATTGCAGACCGGTCTGGTATTGTCTAATTATCTGTCTCTTGGCACTAGTATCCATTTCGCATTACCAAGAAGTGGTAAGAACCTTTCGATACTGTTATGTAGAAAAGAAGTGGTATTGACCGATCGATACTTGCATTCAGAAATGACCTGTCGCGTAACATGTTACATTAAGTAATATTAAATATGAAATATCAGCCTGGATTACTTATGTCATCTTTGTTCAACATAAACACTATGTATGATTTTGCCATAATATATTTACAAATGGTCACATCAAATGTATCACTACATGAATAAAATGTTTTTTTAGATAACTTATATAATTCTAGGACGTGATTTCGGTATGAGAGACTGTTGTATCAAAAAATAACAGGAAAATTTTTGCTGTCTAAATGTACATCCAAGTCTGTGTTATTTATTTCTTAAACCTTCATAAATTTGAATTGCTTCTTTTCACTGCAATTAAGCTTGCTATGCCCTGGCTTCCTACGTTTACATAGTATCTTGTAGCCTTTTGTTCCTTACTCCTCTTACTAAATAATTTTTTTTTATTGTGTCTATTCTTACCACAGAACTCGCAGATTCTCCTGTTATCCACTTGGGCAGTTGCGGTACTTCAGCCATTCAATGACATTTTTTCATCATAAACTCAATCTTTAAACTTGTTGGCTTTTCTATTCTTGTACTTTTGATGTAGGAAAACACATTTTACTGTCTTGAGAACATAGTATCTCTTGTAGGTGGAACATCAGTTCTAGTTTCCAAACAAACGTTTATATAATTTTCTGGTTTATTTTTTGTATCTTTAAAGATTCCATTAACCTACGCATATATTTAGACCACTTATCTTCGTTGAACTCTCTTAATTGATCCAAACTTTGCCCTATACAGTATTTAACTTACATTTTTGAAAATCTTGCCAATTATCTGGTAGAGGTATATCTAAAGCAAACAGAAGTTACCGTGCCTGCGTATCCGGAGCTGCTGGTTTACTAAGGTGCGTTTATTTTCACTATATTTTCTATTTGGGAATTCTCATTTTCACTCTCCATAAGAAAAATCTTTTTTCTTACTGATCTCTCTGCTATGGTTTTTGTATAGTAAAAGTGTTTGCTGTGCCTTTAGCCCCTAGTATGCTGTACACAGATTCGGCGACAAATGTGTAGCTTGGGGTAATGTTTATCATGCCGCATCGTCGGTTTAAATATAGCACGTGTTGGATGAGTCTTCCTTAAAGTATAATTTTTCTACAAAAGACAGAAAAAAAAACATGTACTCTTTGAATTTAATTTCATTCCTTTAGAAAGTAAATTTTCTCAAATCTAAAACGATGTATTATTTTATATCAAAATGCAATTTATTAGTTCATTCACGCCATTGATGGTGTTGTTAGTCACAAAACACGATTTTGATAGCGCAAAATAGCTCAAAGTCGTTTAATATGATATAAAAATTTGGTCAAAATTACATATAAAAAATCAGGGAGGCAATTGTTACATTTTCTATGGTTTATGCGGCACTATAGGTGTCAAGCACAACATCTATTACCTGTTTTTTTTTTCTGAATTCGTCTGATCTTCATAATAATCATCCTTAGCAAAAAAAGATCTAAATTATATATGGGGTCAAAAGTTCTTATTTCACTAAACATAAGGTCAAAAAATAATATAATATGGGAAGCCCTGGCTCAAAGAAATAATTTTCCACTGACAAAAATATTTTATACGACAGGGGTAAAAGGGGTGCAATGAGGGGGGGGGGGGGAAAGTAAAGGAAAGGATCCCTCTAGAAATTTTTTTACGTCTGAGTTAAGGTTCTTTCTTGTGCAAATAAAAATTTACATTTAAAGAATCCTATCTTTTTATTTTAGATCTAGAATTTCAAAAAAAATAGTAAACTGCAAAACAGTAAAAAACAAGGTTTTAAAGCGTATTTTGTATGAAAAACTGACTACTCCCTGGTTTTAAAAAATCTGGGTAAGCCACTTCAGGCGATTAAAAATTTAGTTATGAACCGGTCGGACACCTTTTGGCGGTCATAACCTGTCAGTATGATACTTTTTACGCAAATAGTACCGATTGATACTTTTTACTACAAAAAAAAACAATGATGTGACACCCTGTCGTCAAAAAAAAAGTGCCTGGCCACACTGGGTAGTTTTTATTGTGCTTGGAAACACAAAAGTTTAGAAATCTACAATAAAAAAGTTCGTAATAAAAATATACAAATAACCATAAATAATATTTATACATCATTATTCTTGTTTTTGTACCCGGTTTACAAAAAATAACTAACCCCGCTCATCAAACATTTATAGGATGCCAAGAGTTAAACTGAAAAATGTTTTTAATTACTAAAAACATCAGAAACAAACTAAAAAAACACAAAAACAAATTATGGAGTTATTAAATCATCAAAAAAGCGTAATTCATGATAAAAAGGTAAACACGGCAACCCTGAGGCATTACTCATGCATAGAAAATATACCAATATTGACCACGATCAAACAAAAATATGCAAATTTTATATTGTAAAAATTTTGTCGGCATGAACTAACAAAAAAACAAAAAAAAAGGTTTTTTACTTGTTCTTTTTTACAAATTCGTTAATTTTTTTCATACACGCAACGATGCAGCGCCGTGTAATATATAATCAATTTTTTCATTATTGTTGGCTATTTTTTTAGGCGGATTATATGCCGTTTCATGTAAAAAAAGTAGTTTATAATTTCTAAAATCTGAAAACTTATGAAAAAACTTTTTTGTATAACAATAAAAATGGAAGCTAAGCTATTAATTTTGTATATTAGATGCAGTAGTTACTAAACATAAAAAAAGCCGTAAATTATTTTTTACCGCAAGTTTGACATTCAATATGCGTTAAAACGAGTATTGGGTTTTTTTATTTGTTTCATTGCGAAAGTAAACTCTAAAATTATTGCATGGCACTACCCTTAGTTTTTCGATTTGTATAAAATGCTTTTTTGGCATTTACTATTTTCCTTTTTTTTTACTTTTTTTTTGATGCATTTGCAACACAAACCTAGATCTCATACTGTCAAAAAAAACCCGGCATCACAACATATGTTTTTACAACGCTCAGTAAGAAAAATTTAACGAAGAAAAAATCTAGGGTGGTTATTGCATTCACAAGATGGCTTGTAATATTTCCAATGCACTGAAAAAGTAGCAATCGATAAAAGTTTAATAGTCACTACTGGGCTCTGACAAAAAATTTCTTGCAACATTTGGCTTTTTCGAAAAAGTAATTATGGTCAATGCTTTTTTTATTCTTCAACCCGTTTATGTTCTATCTGTATTTTAATTTTTTTTGTTAATACTTTACTACCAGACAATTTTCTACAGTAAAGCTGCAATCTACATATTCTTTTTGTTTCTTTTACCCAAAATATACCTGTCAGCCAAAGAAATGATGTTAAATATAAAACTACAGTTGCAAAAGATTTTTTATGCATTGTCGACAAATTCACATAAGTACTTTTTTTTTTTTTTTTTTGTACATTTTTTACAAGCGCAAAACCGGTATTGCTGCTATTATATCATTAGTTTAGGCAACCAAAATTGCCGTATAAAAAGCAACTATTTGCGGTGTATAATAAAGAATGACGTTATTAGAAAGAACCGTATAAACTTACTTTTTTAGGTTAAAATAATAATTTTCTATTTTTGGGGACGTTAATATTTTTATGGTATTATATGCTGTTACAAAATTTCACGAAACGTATAAACCTTGTTGATAAAAGTTTTTTGATGAGATTTTTCAAGTCTTTGATATTTGGCAATGCATGTTTTTATATAAATAACTTTAGTTGCTAAATGTTAGTTTTTACAATTTTTATGTGTTATTTTATTCTCTCTTCGCGCCTGAAAAGTTTAAAACATGTCTATTTTCTACAAACGCATTAACTGAAGACATATTAAAGAATAAGAAATTTACCCCGTTTTTTTTGCAAAAAAAACAACCAATCTTATAAAGTTTTTTTTTTTTTGTAAAAACATTTAAATATTGTATGTGCAATATTTTAGATGCCCATAAACAGATTCATGTACTAAAAGGTAGTTAACGCCATGATGTTCCAATGTTATTCCGTTATTTGGGTTCCTATTTTTATGTAGCTCGTTTTTTATGGTTTCCTTTTTTTCATACCAAACGAGCGACTTTTATAAAAAAATTATATGTATATAAAATTACAAGTGTTTTTTTTAGCACTTTTTTATCATTAATTTTGTTTTTAAACATTACGAAGTAGAAAAGTAAGAAACACAAAAATTGACGAAATTTCAGAAGCAAAGCAATGAATTCCTTTACCTCCGTATGATTAGCTAAAATTTACAACACGAAATAAAGTTCAAAGTAAAGTAAGAAAATGGCTGAGGTAAATTATCGTCTCCAGAATTTTTTATAGCGTCGATAGATAGTCTGTGTTTTTTACAAAATAAGTATAGACGCAATTTATAGATGTTTCTCAAAGTTAATAAATTTTTTTTGAAGAGACGTATAAAAATTTTTTGTTAATAATTTTTAAAACAAAAAATAACACACCATAATTTTTTTTTAGTTAAATGGAAGCGAAAAACTAAAAAAAGTATCAGGTGTATGATCTTATATGCCATTTTACGTAGGTAACTGTACTATGAGTGTAATATATAATGGTTGTTTAATTTTTCTTATATTTTTGAAGAAAAATGCAGGACTTCAACTATGAGATCACCCAAAAAAATAATTTTTAAAACGTCCGTAATATGTTTTGTAACATATCTTTAACCATATAGTCCAAAGTTTTGTTGTTTTTTGTTTTATTGTTTCTATTAAATTTACATTTTTAATTTATCTTTCGTTTTCTGTAATTTTTTTATACACCTTTTTTCATTTGTTTTATTTATAATTCATGCTTTTTACAGTTTTATGGTAATAACTTACAAGCCTTTATGCTTTTTTGTTAGTGTTGTGTAATTATAGGGGCAAGTAAACGCGTTTATGCACAATTTATAGAGATTCAATATCGGATTAAGACCCTGAAAAAAAAAAAACTAAAGGATCGGGGAATTATAAATGCGATGTAAACCTTCATCCCTGTGTACTTGTCGTTTAACTATTTTATATATATTTTTTTTTAAGTGAAATTAATTAGAAAACAAATTTTATGGTAGAATAATACCACGATAAAACATTTGGACAAAAATATTATATTAAAAACTAGGTTCGCGTTATAATCATAAATACTATTTTTAAAAAACCAAATTATTTACATGGTTGAGAGGTTTTTTTTTACTTTTGGTTTAACATGATTTGAACTTTATTTATGCAATTTGTCTAGCAAAAAAAAAAATATGTCTTGGATTTACTTAAGTGCTTTTTATTATACTATGTTTTTTCTACAAATTTTTTTTTTTACAAACTATTACTTTTTTTTTGGCTGTAAATTATATAAAATATTAAAGTTTTTTTCTTAACGAATTTTTTATGATGGCAAAAAATTTCATGATTGGATAATCAATGAATTTAATTTTACTCAAAAGAAATTTGAATTAGTAATCATGTAATATTTATGATATTTTTATCTTGCTATAAAGTAGTATTTTAATCTTTATTTATTTACAGAGTTTGGCTAGCTCTAGTTACCAAAAACCTTAAAATAGAACCATACTTTATAAAAGACACGCTATTTTAAATTTGAATTTTTTAATCTTAAAAATGGATTAAGAAAAAATTATTTAAATTTTTAATTTAAATTCAAGCTATTTTTTCATGTAAATGGAATGATTGAATTTAGACAAATGGAAATGTCCAGAAGTCGCCATGCATGGCAATAAACGGTAAATAAAGCAAAAGGAAAGCATTGAATATAGCTATGATACTCTTTTGAATTAACAAGACCTAAGGATAATAGAGGGTGTGGTAAACCTAAGCTAAAACTTTAAAGACTGTTTATTTTTTTGCATTTTTACAGCTTTGTTAAACCGGCTTTTTCCAATTATAAGACTAGATGTCTTTTATTATTTCATTTATACAATTTTTTACGTTTTATTATGTAATTCTCATATTAAATTTGTACAATTTATACATCTATATCAGATTGCTAGAAGGAATATTTGTGTAAATTTTTGTGTAAATTTGTATATTTTGGTCCAAAAAAAGGGGTTTATAATATATTTAAATATAGGCTGATGCATGAATTTTATTTTTTATTTGTTATAGCTTACCCGTATAAACAAGAAGTACTCCCGCAATACGTATATACAGAACTTGGCTAAATTATAATGTTTAATCATTCAATTAAATAAAAACAACTGCCAATTTTTAATAAAATTTGTACGTTCATTTGTGTAAATTAAATGTTAAGGGCAGCCCCTAGCTGTATTTAGAGGCGGGTGTTTATACTAGACTTATCGAAAACCAAAATATCTACTATAAATAAATAGGATGATGCTAAAATATTAAATAATAAGACTAAGAATAAAAAATAAAATAAAAAAATAAAAACTTAAAAACTTAATTATTATTTTAAGATGCGTTTTCATTTTTTTCTTGTTTTTTGACGGAATATATAAAATAAAAATTTTACTAAATAATGCAATAAAAATTCTCCAAGTAGACTAAGTCATTTTAATTGTTATAAAAAACATATTGCATACAGTTAGATATACATTTTCGCACATTTTATATGAGAAACTGCATATAAAGAAGAATGAATTGCTTCGCGTTTGTATTAGGGTTTTTGTAACAAATAAAATGTATTATGTTTTGATATTTGTCTTCTTTGTTTTTATGGCTTTTACGTGTTTTAAAAGCGAGTTTGATTCGACTATGAACTTGCTTTGGGCTGGCTTTATTTAAAAAACTAGATAAACAAATAATATAACAGTTAGTACAGTTTAGCGAGCACGTTCGTATTTATTTATACTAAAATTTTTAATCTGGTATATTTTTGGCATATATTAGGGAAACAAAAATTAATACCATTTTGAGATATGTCCTTGAACTAGGGCTCGGAATTATTTGATTTCGTAAAAAAATAAAATTTTATTTGCTAGTTTCATTTTAATTGTGTGTTTTCAATTTTTGCACACGGTGCTCATTCATAAAATTTGATCATTCAAATATTAAATCTAACTGAAAAGATGATAATAAAAAAGACATACCCGAATATATGTAAAAATTTAGTCTATTATGTCGATCCAAGTTCAAAGAAAACATAAATCGTCCGAGAAAAGCGCCAATATTTGCACCGTTCAACACTTGTTAGGATAAGCCGAGTGATTGACGGATAATCAAATTATTCTATAGTAGCTAAAATACGGCTATAATTAACCAATTATAATTTATACTTTGTTTAAATACAATAACTACATAAACATAAACATTTTTAATCAATGTTTAAAATCCAATGCATTTATAATCTTCAATCTGTGCAAATATTCCGAGACCTACTGGCAACCCTGGTCTATACCACGTCTTTTGTAATATTATACAAAATCTTAAAAAAAGATAATAAGGAAAAGAAAAACCAACAAAAAGTAATAATTTCCCTGTTTTTTTTGATATTTTTTACATTTTATATTTTTGGGAGCTCATGATTTTAATTTTCAAGTTTATGGAAATAAATTTGATAGAAAGCTAAACGATAAAAAATTACATAGTATAATATGAATATAATGATAACGTGTGAGTATAAAATTACAAAGAAACAGATATTCCTTTTAAAGCCGTTAGTATTTAATGTGTCAGGTTTTTGATGGTATAAAGAAAAATATACAGATAAAGTTGATTTAAATTAAAGATTGGGAAATAATTTATGGTACATACAGATATAGCTACAAATTGAATTAGTTATCTATATTTCGATAAATGCATACAAGACAACATTTTAGTATAAATTAGTGCGTTATGTTTGAGAGTTTAATGTTTAGGTCACTTGAAAGTATTTAATGCGGATAATTATAATATTTTAATTAAAAATAAAATAAAATCGCACTAATGAATTCATAATTTCCACTTACATTCTCAAAAGGTTAATATGCGTTTTAATATTGATTTAGATCATGATATACAATTAAAATTGATCAAATCTTCAATATTTTTAAATTTACAATATAAATTAATCTAGAAGAACGAGTTAAATGTTCGGCGATTTATTTAAGAAAAAGAAAACAGCTAAAGACCACGAAAAAGATCTGCAAATTCACATAAGAAAAACAAATCGCACTTCAAAGAAAATCACCAAAGAAATATCAAAAGATCTTGGGAAGCTACACGAATTGATCCGAAATAGAGAAAATTCAAAAATGAAAGTTTGCTATGAAATCGAATTGAAAAGAATAAGTAAACATATAGTCGTTTTACAAAAAAGAAGAGAAACATACGACCGAAGATGTGAGATGCTATTAAGCTTAAAAGATTCTATTGCTGAAAGCATAATATATAGTGAGATGGATATCAAAAATGTCTGTACGACATTAGAAAGTTTAATGAAAAATGTTGAAAAAACAAATGTGGCAATGAAAAATTATGGGGAGGTTAAAATAAAAATGGATGTTTTAAAAACTGAAATGGAAGAAAATGTAGTCGATGAAACTGAGGTTGATGAATTGGCCGATAGATTGATAGCGGAATCAATTGATCAAGTATGTGATTAATTAAAAGTATATGAAACTATTTTAAATACAGGATTAACCTGTACGAAAGCAATTTTATTTTAATGTTATATATGATGTATTTAATATATTAAAAAGTAATACGATCATATTTAAAAACATGGCACAGTTTTCGGTTATCATACCACTTCTTAATATGGAACTGTGGTGATGCTGTGCGCTTTTATAATAAGAAACGTTGCAGTACAGGCATATGTAGCCACGAACTCTAATACCTATCAAATTCGTATTAAACGCATCTACATGACTCTTTTATTAGATCATTACTAGCGGGCCCAAAAAATAATGGTACTAGTCCAAAATGGCATACATATATGTCATCATGGATGAAAAATATTTCCATATTTTCCATATTATATGCGACTTAAAAAGAAAGTAGAACACGAATAATCTAATTACAAAATAGTGTTAACTCCTGGAGCAACAAAAAAAAAGAAAATACATTTTTTGTGTTTTGACGGATATTTCCGTCATGTCATAAATTTTTAAAACGCAAAAAAGAACATTTATAAAAAAAAACAGAAAATGAAAAACAGAGAAAATACTACAAAAATGAAGCATATATAGTGTAAATAAAGATATAAATGACTTATATTTTTTAAAAAAAATTACAATTTTTAAATTTGCAAAAATTTATTTTTTTTTGCAATAAAAATATGTTTTTTCTTTTAAACTGATTTTTTTTCATGACGGAAATATCCTTCATTGTGGCTTCACCGGTATAAATGGAACCATTAAAAAATTTTATATAATTTGTAGTTATACCAAAAGTAGTCTTAATAGTATCAATTAAACACTTTGTTGTTTCCTATGTGTCAATAGAAAATTTTGTTAGAATAAAAGTGTAACTATTTTGAATATAACCAATTTAATTAAATTTCAATTAAAAAAATCTTGATGGTATAATTTCCTTTTTTAGTTTGTTTGCATTTTTTATTTTGCGCTGCTAACATAACTTGGGTAAAAACCAAATATCGCCCCAAATTTTTACCTTTAGAAATTAGGGGCAAAAATTTCAGAATATAAAAAACAAGTCGGATTATACACAAAACAAAAAGAATATATGAAGGAACAGAAAGGACTAAATTATTATCATTTTTTACGTAGAACTGTCTACAAATTTGCATAAAGCAACTTTTATTATTCGAAAGCGAAAAAAGTACCAAAAAAAAACTATGCATGTTCTCAGATGCAGAGTTGTCAGTGTGTATCACGGTGCAGCCGGTACATGTTACATTACCGCATGCGCGTATTTAGGGGTGTTGGGGGTTTTTATTCGCCCCCTTACGAAAAATTTTGCGCCTGAATTTAAAGGGGGGTCTAAAATTAGGACAAAAATTTTGTTTAAAAAAATATTAAAAAATGGAAAAAGTTTAAAAATTAGTTATTTTTTTTTAAAGCATAGTTTTTGTCGGTTCACTATATTTTTTATCTTTTTGCTTTTACCCCCCCCTCTTTTTAAAAAAATCCTGGATATGCTAATACCGTACCGGTAACTTAATAGCTTAGTACTAGTTCAGATATGATACAAAAAACTTATATTTGGTAAGCTCTATCAGTTGTTTACCAGCGCGGCGTTTTTTTGTATAACTAGTAAGAATTAAATGTATTTTTTACTAAAAAAATACCCTATATAACCTTTTACACGCGCAAATAAGTGTTCTTGGCAATATAAGTTGAACTAAATTTTTTACCGTATCTAAATTTACTACGAATCGTATTATGTTGTGTATAAAGCGATAGTATATTAATGATGGAAATCTTTTTTTACTTTTGTATATAAATCAAGCAAAACTATTGGCAGATTTCAATGCTCTTTTTGTTTGATTTTTTGCAATTAGGTCTGCACAATACTGTTTTTTGGGTATTTGATACTGTTAATAAGGTAAAATAATTGTTTATAATACTTGTTTTGCTGCAATTTTCAGTATTTGAGTGTGTAAAAATCTATGTAATTTTCATTCTTATTGTAACTAAAACATTTGCAATAAAAATATTACTGTAATGATTTTTTTCACACTTTTTTTATGCTTATTACATCTTAAGGCAAACTAGACATTCAGGGCGCCATAAATTTAATGTACTACAAAAAATGTGAGGAGCAAACTAGCATTTGTGTTAACATTTTTTTATATTTTTTTCTCTACATGTTCAGATGCTTGTCTAAAAAGATTTAAGCTCGATATTAAATATATAAAATATAAAACGCATATTTTATGTTTTTGGATAATATTTTGCAGCCCCTTTAATCGTTAATTTTATATTTTTGTGTCAACCAAAAACTGTAGCACAAAAATAAGCGAGAAACTAAAAAAAAGGTAAAATAACTTCTCGTGAAAAAATTTTGCATATTTTTTTACAAAAAAGAAATGCTGTTTTTTTGTGTAAAAATTAAATAAAATGAAGACTTGACAACAATGACACAAATACAAACATTATATAAAATAATGAAAACCGTCGCATAATAATGCAATTGGACCAAATACTATACAAGACAATCGTCTAACACACTTGCTAAATGTATTGAAAACATTTTTTTTGTATTTTGGAGTAAAAACATGTATTAAAGCTCTTACAAAAAAAATAACTGTCAAAGATGTACCAGTAAAGATCCGGCTAATGGTACGATAAGCGGTAGATTACACGACAATACAAAAAATGGTATGTGAATGATACGGCCAAGATCTAAATAGTTGGTACGGCACATTGCCAACTCTGCTTAGATGGGTTAATGTATGTTTTATATATTTTGTCTAGTATTACTGGATGGAAAATGATATGGACACGATTTTTGGTATATACCAAAACTTGTTGTATGTAAAAGAATACTTAATTTTTATTTTTTTGTAACAACAGAGTTTTAAAAAAAATCTAGTTTTCATAATTAATCAGATTGAAATAAAATATATTTTTTCGTGTTATTGAAAGAAATGGAGAATATAAGCATAACTTACAAAAAAATGGCAAGTTTACTATGCCATCCCAGTTTTCTGTGACTTATAAACGCAACATGAAATACAAGCAGTTAAGGATATTATAAGATAAGCAAGCGATATGTCTAATTATCTAATCCTGCTCTTTATGGCCACAATCTGAAAAATAGAATTAATCCGTGTATAAACTGTGTATAAAATAACAAAAACCGTATAATCCCTTCATATTACGTATTAAAAACGTACAAATTTCAGAAAAATGAAATTTCTTTGTTTTTTTCTTATTTTAGTTTACTTTCCTGCAGCACATTTTTGTGAATATCTTCATAAAATATTATAAAATGTATTTTGGATTAGTTTTCTACTTTTATATAAAAACCATTTCGGTGTACCTTTTTAATGTATTGACCGCCCGCAAAATCTACATTGTTTTATCAATCAAGCCATTATGTAAACAAACTGTTAATAAAAAATATAAAATTTATTGTTGCAAATAACTTTTTACAATTGCAATTTTAACATACACCGAACTAAAAAAACACAAAAAAATCATCCTTGTAGTTTGAACTAAAAATGCTGATACACTAGGATGTAAAAATACTCGATCCGGACCCAGAAATACCCGACCGAACCCGGAACTATTATTTTTTAAAAAATTTCCCGGACTCACAAAATATATAAAAAACTATATTTTTAACTTGAAAAGTGTAAAATAATATTTTTACTAAATATCAGCATGTGTGATTCTCAGAAAACTTAACTATTGCCATACGTTTTTTACCAACAATATTTTCATACCTACTTTATATATGCAATTCTGATATATTAAAAAAGCAGCAAAAATGCTTTTTTTTGAAAATAACGGAAAAAACACAAATAGAAGTTATTACACACGAACTCGGTATTGAATGTGTTTTTGTGTCAAACAACCATATTTTTTGTATTTTGAAATCTTAAAAAAATCATTTGGTTTTTATTAGCTCTAAAAACTTTTTTTTGTAGTGTCTTATCTTGAAAAATTTTTGTAATTTATTTTTTGTGTTTCGCTATACCAAAAACTGATTAAAAAGAGGCAATACGTCATTAATTTTTTTTGTAATAACTTAAGGCGTGTCTCGTTTGGCAAATAAACGTTTATTCCCGCGCCCGTTAATGTAATATATCGGCTTTTTTTTGGTATGATTAGTGTTTAGATATATTTATACATAATCTGTTTGTGTTCATATCTTTAATAACATTTTGTGCGCCGGCATGCACAATACGCGAATTTAGATAAAAGTAACTTCAGGCATAATTGTTTTTAGACAAACAAGACACGCCTATGCTGTATAATTTTTGTATTCATGTCTGTTTTACAATTTTAGATACTCTTTTGGGGTTCTAATAATGTTTTGCTATAACTTATATAGATCGCAAAAACAAAATATAATCCTTATAGAATTTGTTTCGTTTTCTCATCGAAACGAATGTATTTTTTTTATTCTTAATTTTAACTGCAAAATTGTTTTGGTTTAAGCAACGGGTATAGTTGGCTTTTTTTTTTTTTGTTTTTTAGAAACCCACTATATAATAGTATTTAACGAGTCCAAAAGCATTGATACAAAATGGCTTACAGTTAGCATGAGAACAAAATCTTATCTATAGACCTGTAAAATTCAATGCAGAATGGAAATAGGAACTAAGATTACAGAAGTAAATGCAGAGTTTTATTGTATCACAAAAAGCTGCGTGTATCTAAGCAGCTCAAAAACCATGTATAGCACAACGATGCACTTGTGTATTGAAATACCCACTACTTTAAAAATTTCCGATGTATTTACTTACTTTAAATCGCTTAGTTTTAACAATCATTTTTAATACAAAAACACGACAACAGCTGACCTTGGCAGGTTCTAGTGTTGCTTTAAACTAATAAAAATAAGTTTATTTTACCTTTGGATTTTTTGCAGTTCAAAATCTTTTAGCCCGAATTTATGATCTTCGAGTCTATGTTAAACTTTACAATTATAAATTTGCGAACTTGGTATAGCAAAAAATGTATTGGTAATTATTTGTTATATCTGTTGCCAAAATGTAATTCTTCTATTTTAAATAGATATTATTCTTTTTTTTTTTTGCTTTTAAATATGTATTACAAATTAGCATGTGTTACTTTGACAACAAATGCCGTATAACATGATTTTTTTACAAAAACCTTGCAAAATGAAAAAGAAGTTTATAAAAACTAACATGAATATACGAAAAATGATGTATACAACTATCAAAAGCTATATAAAAACATAAATATGCAAATAATCGTACGTTGGTGTACTTAAATGTCGCCACTTCAAAAATACTCATCGCCCAAAATATTTATAAAAAGCATAAAAATTGCAAATAAAGTATAACTTTTACACAAATAACATTTTTAAACAAAAAAAAAATTTGGATAGAAATGTTTGTAATTATGTGCATTAATGTACTTCATTAAGTTATATTTTTTTGTAACAATTTAAATAATACATTATTCTTGCAATAAGTAATACAAATTTCTATATTCTACAGTATTTGTATTTCCATATTTTTGCGATCTTGTTTAGATACTAAAAAGTCTTTAAAAAATTGATAAAGTTTATAAAGTCTCCTAGTGGATATCCTTTGACTATTTTTTTTTAGACAAATCACCTTTTAAAACAAAAAAACGAAAAAACGACAAACTAAAAATGGGTCGAACCAATTTATACATTCTTTTAAGGGTATTACAAAAAAGACGTGTGGCGTATCCTTTGGTGAACATTATCAGATGTGTTAGTATAAAATTTTTTAAACGTTTTCTATTTTACAAAATATCTTTATAAAAAAAAAAATAATAAACCATTTATGAAAAGATATGATTTAAAGCAAAGCTACGATTTTTTTTTGAGCAGTTCATATAAAAAAATTATAATAAGTGAATTAATAAATAACTTGTTTCTATGGGCATAAAAATAATTGAATTTTTTTTGATACATACCCGTACATCATAGGAAGGTTTTCTGACGCAAAAGTACAAATTAATGATAGTATTTTGCAGTAAACCTGTATTAAAAAACGTGTGTATTAGGTTATAGGGTTTGTTGCTGATCTTTTTCACATTATAAATGCTACAAAAAAGCTTTTTTGCATTAAAAATATTCGTGCGCATTTTTTTTTGGATGACTACGTATATGGCTTTTAGCATCAGGGGTCTAATAAACTACAAAACCATTGTTAAATCCAGAATCCTAAATCCAATCTTGCCAGTCACAACTAAAAAAACATATTAAAAGGTACTACAAAAATAAAATGTATACAAGAAAATCACCTCATTTGCAAAAAAATGTTTTTTGTTTGAGAATTTGCAAAACCCACAGTTTTTTTTTCTTGTTTTTTTTAGTTTTATTTATTTTAAATTATTTTTTACCGTTTAGTTGTTTTGAAGTGTTAATTGCAAACACTTGCTTAAAATCAATATAAAATTAAACGATGTTTTACATAATATTTCATTGTTTTGCTTGCGTTTGTTTCTATCTAGTAATAAATGTATTATCCGTTACCCGGGGGTCCATACCCGGTACCCGATAAAAGCAAAATACACGACCTGGTTACATCCTGGCTGTTACATGGATAATACAATTTTAAAAACATTTGGATATCCTGTAAGCTTTAAAAAACATATCTTTGCTAAAACTGCAAAGGAAGCTTGAAAAAGAGTCTTTGTTTTAGTAATAGATAAAACGGAACACATTTAATAAATACCAAACACCTGTAATTTCTAATGATATTCTAATACACATGCGTTTTGCCGTTTTTCTGTTGTTTAAATACAAAATTGTCGGCCCAAAAATCAAGAAAGTATAAAAACTAATTATAAACTCTTTTGTTTAAAAATACAAAAATTTTACACCAACGTTTACAATTTATTTTTCGATAAAATAAGCATAAATAAAAAAAAGTCCGCAAAAAATGGATAACATTCGGGATTTAAAAATATAAATACAGCAAAACAAAATATGAAACAAATATGATAGAAAAATATTGAAAAATTATTGACAAAATACGAAAACATAAATGAAAAAAACCCCCCTCATGATTGCCATATATAAGATAGCCATTTTGGGTAGTCACCATATTTTTTGCCAATTTATAACTACAAGAGAAGTCTAAAGAGGCGGGAATAAGAAGTTTTTACTGTATATATGACTAAGACAGAGAATTGATAGTCCATGAAGTATATTATGTTATGAGAATTGAAAATTATGGGCTATTTGTAAGATTTATTATATTGCAATGCAATAAGGCCTGCTGCTGCTAATAGCAATTACATTCAGAAAAATAGCCAACAAATAGAGTATAGCATTATGTAGAAAAATCCATGCCTAACATGTGCTGTTTTTTACATAACGGGGGATCAATACGGTGATTATTTTTAAGGTTAATTAAGAATAGCGGTTTTTAGAAGTTTTACGCACTTCCCAGAGAATTCCTTTGTGTAATAAAATATAAAATGTTTTTACATGTGTTTTTGCGTCTTTATGTATATGTTGACTGTAGAACAGATAAAGTAAAGTTAAATGGAATATTTTCTTAACATATATATCCAATAATGATACGACTTAGGGAAAATTCCTTTTTTTATGTACGCCAATTTAAGCATCTTATGAACACCGACCTAAAAGGGTATTTTTTCGGCAATTTAAGGGTGGGTTCCATGTTTTCTCCCCTGGGTAGTAGAAGGGCTGATTTTGTACTTAAATGACTACCCAGGGGCATTTTTAATTTTATTATTCCAAAAAAAAAACCCAGGGGCAAAAATAGCATAGGAGATTTTTGTATTTTTTTAGACCATAGTCCACTAAATATAAACAATATAAAAAGACAATAAAAACAAATAATTACTACAAAAAATATATTGAAAAATAGTAGAGTGGTATAAATTGACAATAGTTAGAAAATTATAGAAACTTTAGTTCTCTGATCGAATATATGATTGCGTATGTTAAACTTCAACTGCACTTATACACTACTAAAAATGCTATATTTTTTACATTAATCATTATGTATATCAATTATTAGTTTTAGCTCATCAACTGAATTTTTAATTAGATTTTTTCAATTTTTTCTTTTATTTGCGTTCTTCTATTATTGAATGTTTGCACCCCAACAAAAAAAAGTGAAAAATACAGCAAAGAAGATGGTTCATAGCAGTTAGGACACTACAAAAGGCAGTTCCAGTGGACATTTGAAATTATTTAACGACTAATTGAAGTAAGAGACATGAATGATATATAAAATAACATAAAGGAGTTGGGAAACGGTGGTCAAAATTAAGAGGAATTAAAAGTTGTTGTGTTGAAGGAGGATCCAAATTTGGCTATAAAACAAGCACAACAGAAATATAAGTACCTTTGCAGAGAATTCAAAGCATAATATGTAACATCCAAGAAGAGTGAGGCCGGTCTTGTGACGTGGCCGAATTTCTCAATAATAAAAAAGCATTTAGAAACAGACCCAATGATATTACCCAATACACTGATAGATACAAATGCCGATATTATACGCTTATTTATAACATTGATGAAGTCAAAAGAGATTGAAAGCGATTTGCAAGATAATGACGATAACTAAATGTATCAAGTAGAAAAATAAAAAAGACACTAAGGAAAAAAAACAACTCGAACACGGAACTTTTATCAACACCTGTGAGTGAGTTCTAAGGAAGCAATGATTTATTTGAGACAAGAATAACCAAGAAAAACTTATCCCAGCGTAAAACATATAATAGTGAATACCATGCTTTTACAAATTTAAATAATCCAGCATGCGATCTTCTTCGGTTGACAATCCTCATTTCGTTTCATTTCAAAATAAGAACATTATGATAGTGGCATAATTGAACTATAACAAAGTAGTGGTAGATATGCAAGAAGAAATTTATAAGCGTACAACAATAAAATCAGAATAAAAGAATTAGCCGATTGTGTTAAGGTTATAAAAAATGTACTTGAAAACATTTTTACATTTAATAAATAAGGCTTGAATTAAATTTTGCTTTTTGTATTTGTACCATAATTAATATTTTCAATAGTAAAGTCAACTATCATATTATGCACGCATGCTGCAAATATTATCTGTTTACTGTAATTTCCCTTTTATCCATTAATTGCTGGGTAGCGAAATCGTTTAATCTTCCTTTTAAACATCCAAGAACAACGTTCCACTGTCTGTCTTTGCATTGAAAAGATAAAGTTTTATTGCCACTGCTCTGCATTTACATTTCCTCTAAATGGTCTATTTAACCTTTTCATATGCGGATAAGCCGAATCAGAAATAACATGAAAAGGTTCGGGGTTGGCAGTTTTTAATATAGGTATACTACGCAGAGTTTCAAAAAAAATACGAATCGTGTAGCGAGCACTACGAATGCGCTAGTAAAATACTGTATTTTTTTATTTATAATCGACAGCGGCAAGATAGTTGATACTATGGTACCCTTAACGATTAACATATCGTTCCGTATTTTTGGATGGTGCATTTATGGGCACATAGGTACTATCAATTGCAAGTATTGTTCCATCCAGTGTAATTGTATTTCTATATCCGCGTGATAAATCCGCCATCTCATCTAAAATTGGCAACTATATTATATTCTTGGCAATATTACTACAGAAATTAGAAAAAACACAACTTATAACACGAAAACAAGTCGTCTTTGAAACTTCAAATCCTTTTATGATATTACTATAGGTCAATGTTCTTGAAATAAAATA
>JAQFYM010001673.1:0-30511 GCA_034694785.1 Agrenia bidenticulata | reverse complement strand
GCAATTGATTTGTGAAGAAGAATGTACTGGATTTGATTGTTTAGAAGCTAATAGAGTAGCGGCTAATAAGTAATATGATAATTATTTGGATTATCTTGGATTATCTTTGAAAATACTCAATTATATTTAAAAGGCGAGCTCTTTTTAACGTTTGCAACGTTTTATTACTATTAGGCCCAACGGGTGAGTCAGTGCACAAGGAAGAAATTTTAATTTGGAAAACCCTAAGGTTGAAAAGTCTAATCCGGAGATTTGTGAGCTTTTTCATGTAGTAAATGGAATAGGGCACTTCACCTTCCGGACATGGCAGTTCCGGTGCTTAGGACCAATTACCATCCATAAATTTTGGTTTCCCTTCGTTTGTATGGAACACTAATTTCGAATAGGGAAGGTGCGAAGGACTGAACAAAATTACCTTGATAAGATCTTGAGGTGAGATACGATACAGTTTAAGGTCTCTGGCAAGACGTTCCATTGTGCATTTGAACTCTATCTTTGCATCAACTTTCGAACTGGAAGGACGGCTACGAATTTTGTGACGAGCCCATGCAAGCATGGCTTCAAATTTGCGGATCTCAGCAACTTCTAGATTCCGACTCATTACCATCTGCACCATAGATTCCGAAAGGCTAAGGAACTCAGCAGAGTCGAAAAGCTGAAAATATAATACAAAGGCCACGCTTGAACCAACAATAACTTTTACCTTAGTCCTTTCACCATCATTATACACAGATAATATAATATTGCTGATATCATATGGCTTTGGACAAGTGTAAGTATCAGCCTGCCTTTTGATAAAAATGAAGAGGAAGGGAGGGGGAAAGAAGATTGTCGATTAAACCACGTAGTTCCATTATTCTTTCAAAATTATAGTCATCGTCATTCTCTCTAGGCTCAAAAAGTAATCCAACTCACGACCGGCTCACGTCTTAGCGCTTTTTTATACTCTTATTACTCTATTGGTTTAATAAGGAGCTCACAGCTATCTTCGGGAAGTGGAATAACGAGAAGGAAGGTCACCGATATCAAAATTGAGGAGATGATGATGACTAACCTGGTAAGCCCTGGTTTCCAGGAAAGCTAAAATCATATTGACAAGTTCCGATGCTGATGTATACCTCCAGTAGTAATTCTCCAGTGAACACAGCATAGGACAAACCTAGAGAGAGGAAGAAAGTGGACTTAATTAAAACAGTATATCTCCTATCCCCATCTAGAATATAGAATAGAGCACTGTGTGTATGTAAGAAGGTGACAAAAACTCATTTCTTTCTAATCGATATTCTCATCACTTTAATTTACTGAGAGTAAACACGACGTAGAAGCATTGAGAATGTCAGGCTACGATAAAATCTAGCCTCAAAGTAGTAATTAAATTATACAAGTCGCTCTAAATTGTATCAGAGACCTAATTGCCGTGTACTCTCAATCCAGAAAGTCTTACAGATTGGACTGCATTCCAAGTATAAAAATATTCTCATATCCAGCAGCCTATCTTTTCCCAACAATAATAATAACCTTGCGCAACGATCTGCCGCTACAGCCACTAGCCCTGAGCTTTTAATTCGAAAGTATGGCAATAAGAGTGTATTAAATATTATTGTAAAAAAATAGAACTAGTTCTTTGAGGTGATGTACGTGCAAATACGAGAAGAATTTGAAGACACTATGTATGGATTACGGAATTACCACTTCGATGCGAAGGAATTGTTTGGCATGATGAAAGCAAGCTTGAAGCAGATCAGGGAGGTCGTAGTGCTCTGCAGCGCAGATAAGTCCCGGGATATTGGTACAAGTGAGAGGGCACGAGCCGGTGTGCAAATAATCCAGAAGCAGACGAAAGGTTTCCGGATCAAATTCAATTATCATGAACTGCAATTAAATCAGATAAAGGAAATTCAGATCATTAAATAAAACTTTACTCCATCATACTTGTAGAATAAGTCTTTAATTGCTCATTCATTTCCTGGAGACAATCTGACTGAAACAAATAACAAATGCTCTCTCAAGGTTTCCGTTCATCCTTCAATGAAGCTCAGTTTGAGGAGAAAAAGGATTAGGAAGGAGCAAGATGTTTCTTACCTTACCTCTGTGTTTGCATTAGTACTAGGAGAGAGATAGGTTAATGAAAGTCAGAATCGCGTGGGAGAAAGTTTCCTCCTTTAGTAATCAATACTTCTTCTATAGCAAGAGAATTTAGAGAGGATTCTCGTGGACAAAAGCAAACTTTGATGTAATACCTTAACTACCAACTTTTAAATGAAATGAAAGATTGGATGGAAACATATCAAATTTCTTTTGCGTTATTGCTAGTGGTGGTGAAAGTTGGAGAAAGTCAGGAGTCTTTCTCATCTCACCTCCGTCTGGGCCAATTTGGTCCGATCAACTTTCTGAGCGTCAGCACAAACTGAGAGTCTTGGCACGGCAAGATGTGGTTTGTCCTTTCCTGACTCTTTATCCCTACTTTCTTGAGAACAGTCTTGGGATGAACTCCACTTCTTTTTGTCTTCGGCTGCCAACTGCTGCTGCTGGCTGGCTTTCCGACCTGATCGACCCCAACCGGCCGTAAGACTTCCAAGGCGAGAGAAGGCGCGCATCACCATTGGCGAGGAGGGAACACTCTTGGGGCTATCAATTTACATTAACATTCAAGTTATTTGTCATACTTCAGTTAGTTCATACATTCAGTACACATCAATTGTTTATGCAATAACAAGAACTGCAAAACAATATCTCTGAACTGAAACTCTTCCGATATCAAGTATATCTGTAGTACAAAGACAAACTTTGATAAGGAATAAAAATTTAAATGTAGCGCAGGTTGCTTCGAAAACTTTTGAAAACTTTTAAAAAACAAACTAGATTTCTGATGAAACCTATAGGGCACATGAGAATACACATTTATGCAAGTAAACTAGGATTTCTATCCTGTTACACTGAACTTTCTGGGGAAATGTGTCGATTTGGATTATTTAAGGACTGTCAGTTCTATTCTAGTAAAAAAAATCACTCACCGTGGTGACTCTAGGTCTGGAACTTGTAAAAAATTAGACTTGGCTCTTTGAGGAGAGTGAAGTGTTGGAACAGCACGAGCTAGGAGTTCTGCTACAGGAACTTGAGGAGAGCCAAAGCCAGTAGATATTCCATAAAGCATCTCTTGAAAAACCCTGTGACGAATTAATTAGATCAGATCTTATTCCAGCAAAAGTCAATAGACGTCATAGTATTATAACATTGTATAATGTCTATGACGCTCATGTGCCACCACTTCACTTGCTGAAGAATCTGAGAAAATATGCATGTCGTAATGAGATCAAAACAAAGCCAATTTATGGCACTCGATTTCCCTATAAAGATAAATCACGAGTTTGAAACTTTTTTCCTCAACTTCATTACTGGGATAGTATGGATTTCTGATGAATTCATCAGAATTTCACATAATCTCAAATAACAATTTAAATGATCCTGAACTGGACTATTTTGAACACTATCTTACGACATACACTCCTTGGAAACATGATGGATAACCCACCTTGATCGAACACCCAGAATAGCTCTCACTCCAAATAACTTATTCTTCTGCTTTCCCTGTCCAACCTGAAAAACTACATCAAAAAGTGGAGTAGGCTCATCCGTGTTGAGAAAGTACTTGGTGAAGTCCTTAGCCAACTGGTCATATCCTGCTGGTTTAGCCAAAAGGGACAATTAATTTCGGTCCTTAACAATCTTTTGAACCCATAAAGGCCGTAAACCCCCAAACCTCCAACTATCATAGAATATCAAAATAGTAGCTACCAACCTTCAAACTGGTCCCTAACAGAGTCGAGCAAGGGACTTGACGGTCTCATATGTCCTATGATTAAATTGAAAAAATTGATACTGGTAAAATACCACTGACACAATATCATAAATACGACACAAGTTTCATATAATACGCATATGCTCATCATCATCAATTTATTGAAAAAATCTACTCGAAGCAGCTACGAAAGGCCCGGTTGTTTTCACAAAATTTTGTAATTCCAGACGAAACTTTTAATAATTTTCCTACAGTTAATAAACTTCTTTTAACATCCCTTAGCCTTATGCATTCCAATTTGCAATTTATGCATTTTTATAAAGAGCATTTATAAAGAATTTCCTGACTCTATGTCAATCTTTTGAGAAACGCTCAACCCGTAATCTGATTTGTCCCAATATAGCTTGTCCAATGTATAAAACATCTATACCAAATTTCTGGTCTCTAATCGAATTTTTTAAGAAATCCCCCAGGGTCGACCCCTTACTCTTACTATCATCGGATTTGTCACATCTTATGGATTGTCCTAAAAAGAACGTCTGTGAAAAATTTCGTGATGCTAGATCAATATTTTTATAAATTTCAGAATTTCATTACAATTAGCCATTAGCAAATAATTGAAATTAATGCGAAACCAGACAAGAATCTTAAAATATGGCAGTAAATACAGGATGTATGATGAGATTAGCATACACATTATATGAAACATGTTCTATCGTGTTTGTGGTTTGGCAAAGTTACAAATTAGACCAATAGTTAATTGGAGTTTAATGATATTTATTTGAAACTTACCACTTTTTCGTATTAAATTAAATATTTAAAAAAAATTACCGATTGGACGCCAGGAACCACGCCTGTTGACAAGAGAAAAAATTCATCCTGTAACTCTGGGTGTGACATGTCATGAGCATTTTTTTCTCAGAGAAACGAGATCGATCCATTAATCAGAAAAATAAATGATGGTCTTGCTGATGGCATTGTATTTCTCATCTACTATCCTTCGAGGAAAAATGTGGAGGGTACAATCAACGGAAGGCTAGAATGGATGAATGGATAGGATATACACTAAAGGCATATGCCAGACACAATTGTGAGAGAGATGCTCATATTTGCAGTTGAAGGCCTTCAGCCTCGATTCATCATGACAGGGAGAAAGCAGGTGAGTGTGCTCGATTATTAAAAAAAACATAGATCTATGTTCCCTTTATCATAGCCGGGGGATTTTTCGGTTCATAACTGTGTTACGTACATTGGTTTTGTTCCACACAATGTCAGTTTGAATAGGAAATAGTGACAGGCAACATACCTGTAGGGCTTGGGTATTTGTCCCGTCTCAGCATGGTTTTGCAAATTGGCTACAATATCCTCCAGCATTTGCGATCGGGTTCGTTCCTGCATTCGGGCGAATTTCGGGGCCGAATATGATGCACGCTCTCCGTTCACAATCTTCGTCAACATCCATTCACGAAACATTGCACCCTGTACACAAAATTCATAATTTCTTCATCACGCACTATAAAAATGGTTAAATTCAGGCCAAAATTTAAAAAAAATACCATCTCGGTATAATACAAATTCAAGATCAAGTGGCGACTTGAAAGATCTTAATTTAAATTACTTAATATGCTTCTCAGCTTACAAAATTGACGGAGTTGAACTGTGAACTAACAATAGAACGTGAATTTCAACTAGCAAGAAACTAGATGTGGGATTGTCACTGTGAAAATTTTTTGAAATTTTTTATCAAAACACTAGACGAAATAAATCCATGCTTCCTGGCTTATAAGTACCCTGTGTAACCCCTTGATTTTCCTTAGATGAAAGCTGATTGAGTTGTTTTGGTACTTGGCTTAATGTTATACCTATCTCCCAAATGAGTTTTCCTCGTCCACCACACCCTTATCATCATACGTTACGTACCAAGTAGTTTGGTATATTTCCCGAAATTCTAAGAGTAATCTCTTCATCAATATAAAAGAGAAAAGTAACAACGATCCAACAGCTTGCAACCTGTTGGACGGATCTTGTACAGATCAACAGAGCCTTGTATTATTATTACCCATATCCGCAGTCCTTTAAGGTAGGTCTAGGTACTATTCTGTAATATGTATAGTAAAACCTTTACTTCAGACTTTCTTGATTTTAGGCCTAAAAGCTAAAAGTAGAATCATGTTCAGCCTCCATGAAATTTTACTTGAGTTCTTTACCATGCTCCAAGCACAATTTGCAAGATACACAACAAGCCTAGGGGTGAATGGAAGGAGAAAACATAGCAATAATTTAGTGCTTTGGAACAACTCCTTTTTTCGACTTTCTTACTATCTATAATGAGTATTATGACAGTCATGAAGGAAGGAAAGTACTATATCATAAAAAGCTTGTTCTTCTACTATATACTGAGTACTTTCAATGCATGGATAAAATAAATGAACTTTCAAGTTTAGTTTTTTTTTTACAAAAACAGCCTTATGTAAAAATTCATACCTCTCTATTCTGGAATAGATTTTCCGACTATCTTACCTACGCAGGCTACGCATAACTAAAAGTCTCACACAAGAATATCTAAATTTTAGAAGTAGGAGTAGGCAGTTCATACAATATAAAAGAAGGTAACATAACTCTTTAATTATCGAGCCTGCAACAGCTGCTGCTTTTACTACCCTATTCAGTCGGTTTTCTTTACACCCATACATAAGTAGTTGAAACTTCCGGTGTTCCGAATCTTCTCCTGCGTTTTGAATTTAAAAATAATTTAATTGCAAACTTTCTTGTCTACATTTAAATTGATCGTCCATCGCATGTTGATTTCAAAAAATATTTATAATTTCTCTCATTTCTACTCATTAAGCTAAGAGAACCAAAAATACCTTTGTATATAGTGTCTTATTCACTGTAGTTCAGTTCCAAGTATGTTCAAATGGAAAACAGTATTAACGAGTCACCGTGCTTAGAAATCTAGCAGTGACTGACTTTCCCCCTACGTTTGAATTATCCATCTTTTGCATGCATTCTCCACATTTTTGGTCGCTTGGATGATTATTAACTAGAATTTAATTTGGAACTCTTGTAACATAATTGTAAGTTGTTAAAATGTATGTAAAGAACAAATAATTATTGTAAGTCCCTTAATAAAAATCTTCTTGTCTGCTTGCAATCCTATTGATAAGTCACGTTTCTTTGCTGTAATCGGGTGAATGATACTTTTTTCACTGTTTTTATATCTTAACTTTTCTCAACAAAAAGAACAAAAGCAAAAGTTCATTTCGGTCTTAGTGTTAAATTCATCATAATTAGTCTCTCCAATTTTCAAGGACTTTCACCTCCCGGCATTTATAAATTTACCAAAGTATAAATATGAATAAATATTTTACTTCGGGACCATAAGAACTCATGAAAATGGTTAACTAACTCCTAAACATTAATGGGCCATACAAGGAATAAACCCTAATCAAATTAATACCCATGGATTTATGTAGAACGTAAGTTTTATTTACGACATGAGCCGAAAATGATGCCCAGATTTCTCAAGACAAAAACTCACACGGTGCAACTTCATATAGCCCGAGCCAGGTTGATAAAAAATTTCAAGCTTCTAAGCTAATTTATGAAAATCGGTGGGGGTACCCCCATAGGGTCACTCTAGTATTAAGTTTCGCAAGTATTACTTTGTATTTGCTATAAAGGAACCATGAACTACCAATATGCAAAATTTCAAGCTCCTAAGCTAATTTATGAAAATCGGTGGGGGTACCCCCATAGGGTCACTCTAATATTTAAATTTCAAATATTTAACTTTATATTTTCTGTAAACGGCGCTTAATCTACCAGTATGTACAATTTCAGGTCTCTAGCTCATGATTTGTTATGTTGCCTATGCAACCATAACTGGTGGGGGTCTTTTCATCCCTACAGGTCCCCTACTGGACCGATGTTACCCATCTTAGAACTCATTCATTTTATTGACTCTATGTACTTGTGTACCAAATTTCAAGTCAATCCGACACGTTTAAAGAGAGTTATCGTGGTGACAGACAGACAGACAGACAGACGGACAGACGGACGGACACGGTGATCACATAAGCCCTGGCTCGGGCTAAAAACGGAGAGAAATATATAAGCATATTCTATATACTCGTATGTATGTATTATAGAGTCAAATATGTAATTTAGATGATTGTGTACTAAACCCCAAATTTAACATTGCATAAAGTATAACAAAGGGTGAAAAGAAGGGGAATTTATTTGGAATGTGAATTGGTAAAGAAATAACCGTAGGTGGTAGACACGGTTCAATAGTTGATGGTTTTGATCAATGGTTGTTTGATGGTCGGGGGTAGGATTTCACAAATGAGAAGAGAGAAGTCTATTTTATTATCCAATTCTACTGTTTTACTCAACCTAATTTAACCAAAGTGGTTAGGTTGGGCTTTGATATTATCCTACTCTGGGTTGTCAGATCCAATAAAATTTACCTCGGAAAGACACATTGCAAATTAAAGACTCGGCAATAAAATTACATTCAACCCCTTTCACCTTTGTTTCCTGAAAAGAGGGATCCATTAACCCAGATACATTATTCCACATTTTAATAATTTCCTCGAGTTCCCTTCACTCTAATACTGGCTCTAAAAAACTTCATTGCTATTTATAATTGGATACAACCATTTTATAATGATTCCCTGACCTGTGCTGACATCAGAAGCGATTGAAATTGCACAGTATTTACCCCAGAGAGTATTTTATCAGCCAAATGAACATCTCTATTGAGAATCACTTTAAACAAGAGCTCTCCTCACATACGTACAGTAGAATATAACTTGATCAAATCAAAAAGGTTGGGAATAATTTATAAGACTAACTTGAGGTAAAACTCATGACTACACTCATATCTGGTTTGATGCGTTCCAAACGTATCGGAGGCAGAAATAATTATATAACCTGACATCTAAACTTGGCATCGCTTTCTCTTTACTGTCGAGAGTACAATGCCAGTATTTAAATAATACTTTTTAATCAGATGAAAAGTTTGTATACCTAGCCCTGTGTGTCTGTCCGTCCTGGCAATGCAGAGATAAATCAAAGCGAGAGTTTTTGAGAGACTTCAGTTGAGAAGCCTTGCTCAGCCACCAAACGGAATTACTATAATTGAAGTGCCGGATAAATTATTATCATTTTTGAAAAGGGCATGATTTTGGTCACTATGATTCTGCCGCAAAAGGAACATAAATAGAAAAATTTACAGTCACCTTATAAGTGAAAGCATTTTTGCTGCCGTCATATCGTTATTCTTATGTAGCATATATGTATCATCCTTCTTACTACATAGAATACTTTTGGGCCAGAAATATTGCACCTGTTAATATGTACCAGGATGTTGGAAAGTTTACTAAGTCATTTTGTGCTAATAATTTGATAAAAGTGGACAAAAAATTACAAATAAAATGTAGAATCCATAAATATTTCTGCAACAGTCAATTTTAGCCTTAAGGATACTTGCTATTAACATATAGTTGCTAAATTGTTAATTATGTTCTTTGTATGTTCGATTGGTAATACTTATTATAAATTTAGTTTTGGCTTATAGCTCGTAGGGTTCAACTTTTACGATAGAGATGTTGTGATAAAATCCTATTTGAGGCCATGTTATGAATTTCCATTTTTCATTTTTTTAAATCGGTGTAGTTGTAATTACAACTTCTCGATCCAAAAAAATTGGTCACAATTCAAATTTCTTTACATTCCATGAAATTTTCGCTTACGCCCAGTATGGCCTGGAAATATTTCAATATCATGTACATTATAAAATGAGGTACTGAACGATTCTCAAGCGAATGGACTAAGAGGCGTATTAAATTAATAAATCTGGATTTTCTGAGAGAATACAAACTCGCAAGAATGAAATGCCCTATGCCCTGCCAAACCGAATGAATCTCTTTATCTCCAAAAACCCATGAAATAATGTATGATGAGCAGGTTACTCAGACTCTGAGTTTATGGGAGTTTCTTCGTAATTGTAAGTAAAAGATCAGACAATAATAATAATAATGATGATAACTCAGAGATATCACAGATCGTCAATTTGTACCAATATTCAGCACATCTGAATACATGCCATCACTGGAGTCACCACATGTGATGCCCTGAAGAAAATCGATGACAAGATATATGAAAAGTTGCCCTTCGATTGGAATCAAGTACTGGGAATAAATTGATGAGGTTTACTCTACAAATGCAGAATAGGATTGGTAAACTCTCCAGTGAAAGTCTTACCTTGTCGAAGACAGATTGTTCCCAAAGGTAGGGCTTGTAAGCACCAACTTCATCCCGGGTTATAACGGAGACTTCATATTTTGTAGGCTTCCTTCTCGACCGAGGACTGCACCGAACTAATATAAATGTATGGAGGAAATGACTCTTGATACACGACGGGGAGAATTGAGTGTTTTCTCCTTCCAGGAATACCACGCACACTATATCGTTTCCTATGTGGCGTTTCCGTTGCAACTATCACAAGAGAAAATAAAGTATTTTAAAATAGGATTATATCTCTTATTTAAATCCAGCAAGTTACATTTACATGCAACCTGACAAAGCCAAAGCCGCATAAAGATTATTTATAAGATCTTAAGATTTAGGCCTCCCTATAGTCGAAGTGATGGAATGAGGACGGATGACACTTATGACAAGGACTCTTGAATTTTCTAAATGCGCATCTTGGAGTTGCTGGCTTCAATTTAAGGAATCTAGCCATTCCACAAGCCACAATCAAAGCTAAGTGATTGATAGGTCCATTTGGACACAAACTCCACACACTTAGAGAACTAAAGTCCAGAATGGGATTCTTCAGTTTCTTTTCTTGTGTCTGTTTGTGGAGAGTAAAGTATAGGCTATGGATAGGTAGGCGAGTAGTGCTACGTTTACAGACAAGAAATGGGATCGATTCAGCCCCCAAACTAATCTTGTAAATTGCGATAGTGGCTAGGAAATAAGATATTCTACATGCCATCCCCACCAAGATAACCCTTGGTGAATATGCATGATTGTAGAGGAGAGGATGTGAGCTAGGAATCTGTTATCAATCCAATTCGTGACTTGAGTCGTTGACATCTTCCTCAATTTGCTTATGGCTCTTACGGTTAATACTGCCCTATTGTGCTGGTAGTTACGTATAGCAGATTTAAACTATATGATAATATCCAAGCCTTGTCAATCCTCTTAATCAACAGTTGACAGCATTCTATCCGATACATGGATACTTCCATACGAGTGTGACTCATGGCTTAAGCTTTCTCCAAAGATTTCCCCACGGTATCTATGCAAATCTTTCAGTTCAATCTCAAAGCATAAATAGACTTGTGTCAACTGCATGCATGATCTATCTTTCCATATATAACGAGATTTTCATGAGAGAGCAAATCTCTACTTTTAACTTGAGTGGTTGATTGAAGGCAGATGTCTTAATGTAGTCAATAGGGAATATAATTACGCGAGATCGTTCAAGCTTACCTTTTGAGGGTCATTCTTTTCATAAGGAAGTTGTGTGGAGACATGGAACATAATCTCAATCCCCCGCCAATGAGTGTACACTGAATATAACCCTGTGAGATCGTGGACCGTGTCTAGACCACCTTTGTACTTGTCGAACCCTTTGAGACGCACTTTTTCACCGAGGATTTGAAGGAATTCTTCAAACATTGAACTGTTGTCATTATTTTCTAGAATCTCTTCTTCAGTGTACTGCCCTTCCTTCACATAGATTACACCTACCTTGAGCTCCGACTTTATGAACACCTAAGAATCACATCATATGTTTCATTGTCAGTCATTTTGTATACTTTTTATCATTCCGTTAAATAATTTGTTTCTAAACTGAAGGATTTCGTTGATTAATGTTGATCATAGAAAATTGTGAACCCAGCCCAGAAAGGAGAATAACCTGTGCAAAGATTCCTTTGCGAAAATTCTTTAAAAAATCCAAAGGATTTGGTAACCCGTATTGTAAAAAGAGATTCACCAACCTGATCAAGTTTGAGCAGTTCATCTGGAGTATCTGGAAGTTGGCCCAGAGTCAAAGGGGGATTAAGGTTGATCTCCTTCCCTAAAGAACGAACAACTTCTTCCCGATTGTACCGATCCGCAAAAACACAAGAGGCAGGGATTAGTCCATGAACTGTGTAACTTATAGCTCGGACCAAAATCCTGAAAGATAATATAAACAGGTCACAGGGACTAAAGTTTTTTCCTTTATTTCATTTATCCAATTGTATAAAAGGAGTAGACATTTAAAATGAAATAATCTCATTTGCCTTGAAAGCATGAAACTTTTTCCACTTAAAATTAAAGCTACCCTCCCTTCCTATGTAATGCAGTCCGTCCTTGTGTTTGCATTCTTCTTGGAGATCAGCAGGAGACACTTGTAGTGTTTGGTTACCAAAAGCTGACTAAATCCTCCCAGACTTTCTTTCAATTCAGTCCACACTCCCCACAAGTTTAATCTTCCATTAAAACATCTTCATCAAAACATAATGCAGTACATACTGCCCCTCCCTGCTGTGCCCTTTTCAACCCCACGAATCCAGCTTGAGTGAAGCAACAGAGTAACTTAAGTAAATTAATAAAGTATTCAAGTCACTAAGCATTTCAATCCCATCCATCTAATTTAAATTCTCCGTGCCACCCTGGACATTTCTTCGAAAGGGAATCGAATTATTTCTTGAAAGCATATCACACGGAGCATCCTGAGTAGCTGACTTTCACCCAAAGGAATCCATACTCATTTATCCAAAGAGGATACAAGAGCTTTGCACAGCCACATGAAACCAGAGGGGACTCGAACTCGTAGCATAGCCAATGCCACTGTAAGTTAAATCTTTCGAGCTGTCTGGTGTCTAGAAATCTAGATTCTGCATAGTCAGCTATATGCTCAACAGCTCAGAGTTAGGCTAGATATGCCCTGTAGGCTTGTAAATCTAAATCTCACTATTCCACAGCACTAGGTTGCCCAACCTTCTAGACTGCTTTCTCTCCCAAAAGTTCTTAACTTTTGTTGCCCTCATGTGTATGATGATTTCCACTATTTCCCTTAGGCAGGGAAAACTGCTGTTGCTGTTGAGTCCAACTCCCAACGCGTTCTCAAGAACAACAAGAAAATAAACCGAAGCCAAAGAGACAACAGGCAGTTGAAGCGGGTAGCTGGTAATACTGGTATTGTAGTTTTGGAAGGGACTCCAATTTCATACCACCGGAATATAGTTTCCGAACCCCACAGTTGTATGGACTTGTACGATTGAAGAACTCAACTTGTAGTCTTAAAACAACCTTCCTTCCCCGTCTGCATTCTGTGTGGCAAGAATAAAACTACTGACAGACGACCACGTCAGGAAATAACTCATGGAATTCCTCCAGGCACTCTGTACTTAATAATGAAAAGCAAATTAAACTCACTTCTGATAGCTAAACCGATACAACACAACCTATTTCAAGCTACTAAGGCCTATCATGAACACACTAAATATTTGTTAACCAATATTTTGAGCCCTATAACAGCGACAACAACTAATTTTTTATAAGTTGAATTTTCAAACATATTGCGAATTGTTGTGTTCACGACCGCCTTATTTTTTGTTATTTTTCTTTTCTAAATTCCATAACACTTACGACCAAGTTATTCAAACCACATTTACCCATACTTACTTCTCATTAGGAAACCTGCTAAGAAAGATCTACAGCATATTGTGCAACGATGGAATCACAGGTTAGAAATTCGACTCCAGAGAGACTAATAAAATTAATGAAGGGCTTTCTTGAGCACACACGCCTTTTCTGCCCTCATCAAAATTACTCCACAAATTCTATTCTCTTCTCATCTGACAGAAACCACGTAAGGAATGTGTCCGATGAGATAATATCTTCAGCTTTTCCTACTCGAGTCCTTGGAAGATGTTCTAGAAGATAAACTACCATTTTAATTTATACATATAAATGTACACATTACAAATCGACCGGCCTTGGCATGATACACAAATATGAGAAACATATATGGCAAACCTTCGTTTAAATATATAATTCTATTGCTCGCCTACGCAAAGAAGTCACTTCCCTTATTTTAATTATGCTTTTCATGTCAACTTTTACGAGCTCCTCCAGTCCGCCCTATTTTCTCTTTGGAGCTATCATCCCTGGAAACTCGGAAGAAGCTACATAGGAATTCATGTAGGTACATGGAAAGTCTAATTTTCTGGGGAGAGAATTGCTATGTATTCTCTGTACACGTAGAAAGCTTGGGAAATCGCAAAATGTATTTTGAGCTACATTTCTCTAAGGTAGTTTAGCTTCGGTTAGAATGCTCTTGTTGGGATGCAAAGCGTACTACAAACTCATTTTAACTTTAAGCATGCTGAATTTGTAAATACGCAGTAGCTTCATACTAACATTGCCGCCTTAGTAGAGAAATTTTTTATAAGTAGAGGCACAATTGGATTTTGAGCAATAAAGTCTCATCCGACTTGGTATGATTCCTTCCCTAGGCTTTAAGTTACATTATGAAGGTGATGAGGAATAATTACTTACAACCAATAGCAGCAGCCTGACATGTTTACCTGAGTTAGGGAAAATTATTCTTCATCTAGGAATCAAGATCCTTTAAGCCTTTAATCTCCTAGGGACTAAGCTATTTCTAACTCTGCTTATTCCTCTGTTTCTTAATCTTCTATTCCTAAATTACTTTTGCTCTTCATCTTCTAGACTGACTCAAAGGTTGCAAATACAAAGTGGAAGCTGTGATCCAAATTTTAATAAAGTGATAGGTAGGTTTTTAAAAACTTTAAAAAAAATTTGGTATCACCTGCTACAGATATTTAAACAATTAGTTTTCCTAGTTGGGAAGAAGAGGTGGGAAAATCAGCTATAAAGTTCTACCACCATTACCACCTGTTACTGTATGACTTGTATTTGGCTAGTTTCTACCAGCGGATTATATTTACGAGGGACGGGTATATCCACCAACTAAGAGTATTTTGTATTTTTCGTATTTTCTTCACGGAAATTAGAACACAATAGGAGCTGAAAAACTTTTGAGGCTTTTCTGTAGTTGTTATCAATAAACTTGTAGGAAGACTAAATTGTAATTAAATCGTTACATGATGTACAATCGAGTAGAAGCTGGGACTACTAATTTAAAATAACCTTAGGATGGCTATTGCTATGTTATGTTATTGTATGAGCTTTTAAACGCAGCATGGATGGGTTACTTATCGTCAATTAATTATAAACTTATGGAGACAGAAGTTAAGTCGTCATGTACGACTTTGACAAACTGCTTCAAGAACTGGTTCGCTTGAACGTGTGGCCCTGTTTTAATACTACGGCCCTGAGCAGATGCCTTTCTTTTCGGAGAAGGTCCAGATGCAAAAAAATCAATACTTCCCTTTCCATCCCATATCCCAAAGGCCCTCCTACGTCATATTCCAATCCTCCTTCAGCTATTGTTTGATATTGAAGGCACTCGTAGTTTTGATGCAAAGTCAAGTCTCTCAATCTCAAACTACACACCAGTAGTTTACTTCTACAGCAAACTTTCGCAAAGTCCTTTAAGTTACTTTCAGACTGGGGAATTACCTGTCAGATCGTAATATACACTATTATTCCGTAACATGTGACTTCATCCTACGGCTTATACTACTATAAAACAAATATTTAACTCAAAACTTTGACAGTCTTCTATCAAATACATGAAAGTGTGACTGTGGGAGTATGTAATTCAGAGAAACGCTAGAGGCATAGGTGTGCGGAAAAGTGTATCAAGGAATTTTGTTCAAACGTGAACCCAACAAGTCTAGAAATCGACTTCGGGAAGGCAGTCGTAACTTGTAGCTATCATAGCTCCATTTCCTTGAAGATATAGTTTTTCTTCGATATTCAAAGGATTGTAAGAGGGAAAGGTCTTAGAAATAAGGGTAACATGATTTAAAACTTATGACACGAATGGAAGGGAGAAGAGAGAGAAAGAGAGGGAGACATTTAAGCTTATCAGGTTACACACTTTTGTTATTTCTGATATTCGGATCAAAAAGTGATGTTTACTTTCTCCTCTGATAATATACACGTAGAACCCTCTCCTAACTTTAGTCTCCTATTTCGTACTACAAATGTGCTATATCTCGTCCACTGACACCCCCTCTCCCCCCACCTTAAGAAAATAAACATAAAGGAAGGAATTGAAAACAAAAGGATTCCTTTTACAAGATATCATTCAATATGAGGAAAGTTGTGTGGAACTAGTGCTAAAAAATCTAGAGTTTCACTTATCAATGCGATGAGGAGAAATTTATTTCATGCCCCTGCGTCACATGCTACTTTAATATTATTTTCTCCAGCCTCTCTGTAGGTAAAAGAAGTTAAAGGAAATTTAACCTTTAGGATTTTCCAAAATGTTGTGTCATACAACATTTACTCATATAATTATATAGTAAAGAGATGCAGAACTGACGAGCTCAAAATCTCACAACAGAGAATTTTCATCTACAAACAGATAACGTAGAAGAGAGAGGGGAAGCTTTCTCGCATTTTTTCAAATCAGGTTACGCCCTTGTCATTACAATGATGTCTACCATTGCACATCGCTTTGGATACTCCCAAGTAGAGATAAAAAGTTTGAAAGCTATCGAACCCGTGCTTTCCACATATCAGTCTGAAAATAGAGGGAAGAGTACACATTGAAAGTGACTGAAGCACTACTGTCACTGCAGACGGGGAAAGATGGCCTTAAGTATGAGATTTGAGGTACTAGAGAGATAGAAAGAGAGGGACGAAATAATGATAAAATAAACTCTTCCCTCTCTCGAAATGAACTTTTCTAGGCTCTAATGTGAAACACTATTATTCAATGAAAAGAGACATTCTTATGCGACAGGTCCTCTTGTCCGAGAAGTACATAACTTTTCAACCGTGACATCAAAGTATTTTTAAAGTTCACCAGTACCACTCCCGCCCACTCGATTTATAATAAAAGCTTCTACAGCTACTATTTGTTTAGGACGCATTAACTATTTCGTCATTAGGAAAGCTTCGATTCTAAAGGTAGTACGCACTCCTTGTCAACAAAGAAGAGTTACTGAAAAATCCTGAGCTGAGAAACATGAGATATGTATGGAGGAGAACCTTGTTCTGAATTTCTGAGTTCCTTTGTCGGTTTGGTCGAACTGAGAGTACCAAAGCTTTCTGTTTACTGTCTGAAAATAGGGTCGGGTCACGAAATATACAAAGACTTGAGAAATTAGCAATCATTCACGTCTCTCATCACCAGTTTACAAAGAAACTCTAATGAATTTGGATTATTATGACAAGTTCAAGATAGATTAAAGATGGTATAAATTAAACTTTTGAGATTTTAAGCATATTTGACGGGTACTAACTCATCAATCACTACGGCCCTTAGTGGAGAAAGTAAGAAATTATGAATATTATCATAAGGGATCCTTATAACCCGGATTGTCAAGGTTCACTCTACTCTAAACTGGTTATGAGAGACGTGATGTGACTACTGCTTTGACTTTATCCTCCATGCGGCATGCCTAAATGCCTTCTAGCCTACTAGACACACCTCGCTAAAATCTTCTAGAGAAATGTCAGTAAACGAGTCAATAAATTTCCTTTTGATCTCACCGTCTTATTGAGCAATACTAAATTGGAATTCCGGGATCATTTCCATTTTAAAATATATTTATTTGCCTCCGTACTCAGGAGATGAGTTTTCAAGCTTTTCTGGATCCGGTTTTTTTTTAAACTTTCTTTGAGCAGTTTGGATTAGTTTTGAACAAATTTTTACAATCTTTTCCGGACAATAAGGAATATATCGGGATTAGACGCTCACTCCTTAGAATTAGATTCAAGCATTTTAACTAAACGGGGAAAAGCAATTAGAAAGGCCTGACGTAGCCAGTAGATTTTAATTTATTTTTAGAAAATACCAAAGCCAGATAGTGATGGTGTATATCTCTATTGATGAGTTCAGCTTACCTAAACTGATCTCTCCCATTCAAGGTTTCCTGTTTGAGTGAAAGGATGACAGGGCCGAGATCCTCATCGTTGGTGAAATAGTTCCAATGCTCCGTTCCAAAAAGGTATCTTTCATACGTCTCCTGCTCTACTGACGTCAGTTCAAATCCACCATTCTTCTCCCATTGCTCTTCTATCGAGGTCTTTGTCGGCTCCATGAGTCGATGAAGTCGATCTTCATCTTCTTCTGAACACTAAAATATATGATGCATGTAAATGTAAATATACAATCAGTTACCATTCTATTGGGATTTTTCAACGCTTAAATATTGAAATTGAATTTAAGCGTTAAGAATATTGTGTTTCGGAATTTTTGTTTTACTTATGATACTTCAAATGATAAAAATCATTTCAAGTTGGGAATTAAATATCGATGCAACATGTCCTCGAATGAAGTTGGTACTTGAAAGAGCCGCTGTGAAATGATTCAATGAAATCGTGAAACTATTAAAAGCTCTCCATTGGGAGGACAGACAGTAATTACAAACTAGGAGTACTAGGACCTAAAGCTGAGCAATAAAGTCTAAACAAACAAAGGTTCCATTCTGGTGGTTCAAACTTAATTTTGTTTAATGATAGTGGTAGCATATATCTGTAGTCTACATAAAACAATAGAGCATTACAAATATCAAAATAGAATACGAACATTCACTTACGAAACGAAGAAAAACTTATATTTTAGAATCCACCATAGAAGTGAAAAAAATAAGCTCTTCAATTGTCTGTTGATACATCAACCACTAGAACTCTAAGTGGAATGTGTTGGATTAAAGAAATGTGCACCAAACAGTAGCCAGTAACAGGATAATTTCAATTACGTTATGACGATTAAATTACTAACTTAGCAAATGTTAACTGTGACAAAAACGAGAAATTAATAGCTGAAATTTTCATACATTCATGAGTTTTAAAACTTAAAAAAATTGTCGTTTGATAGTTTAACTTTTAAAAGTGGATCATAATTGCTCACGGATGAACAGAATGTCCTGACATGTAATGGATTCAGTTTAAATATATTTTAGATGCTGAGATAGAAATTACCTAATGCTTTTCTAGCCCTTTAATCAATGGAAAAAATGCAGAACCCGACGGTAGAGACTAATGATTATAGACTGTTAATCATTTTCGAACTTGTTATCTTTACGGAACTTGATCGGAAAACTTATGCTCATGACTTAACTAATAATCGTAACATGCTGTGTTGCTACTATGTTATTAGAAATGAAACAATTGTAAATCTGACAACTCACGAGGATTAACTAAGGCTATTATTATAAACTTATCATTCGTATTGTAGTTGTTTGATTCCCAGGCTTTCCAAATGGAAATTTCAAATGACTCCCTTGGCCATTATAAACTTTATATACATATCCTATTCCTATGCAAGTTTCCACCGTAAGTTTATTTCTTTGTAGTTAAACATTTCCAAGTACAATTGAAAATTACTGATTACTCACAGACAAAGAAACTTCAAATTGCTAAGAAATCTAATTGGGTAGAGTTCTACGTACCCTTGAGCTGCTTCTAATTCCAGCTTCTCGCAATCAATGGCTAATTAATGTTTACTAAAACGAAATGACACATGTATTTGTACTGCCTTGTTATTGGCAGTCTCCATACTCAGACCAGACCATCGTTTGTGTCCGAGAGAGCTTCGTCTCCTAACATCAAAAGTAAGCGAGCAAACAGTGTCCCTATTTACAGACATCAAGGAGGGTGACATACAGTGATTTTTGGGTTCTGATTGGAACTTTAACAAACATTCGTACAGTAGCGATCAGAAGCGAAAAATCATTGTATGTACGTTAACCTCCACATTGATTGCTACTGGCCAATACGCTTGGAAGTTAAGTCTATTTTGATAAAAAGGGATCAGAAACAGTTAATATTCAATAAGAATAAGAGATTGGTATAAAGTCGCAGGTAAACCCATTTAAAGTAAAGGTGCACTACAAATAAAGGTATTTACAAAGTATGACAACAATTATTTCTGGAAATTTTCTAAAGTCGACACAGAGTAATAAATAGCCCACCTGGATATTTGCATTATTTCTGCGTCTCCTATTCTTGCCCACATTCGAGTCCTCGTCAATCTCCCCGTCTTCATTCTCCTCATCTAAATCATCTTCCCCATCGTCCTCTTCATCCTTTGAGTCTTCTTCCTCCTTTTCTTGGAAATCTAAAAGTTAGGAAACATTTGTTTGTAGTCAAAGAGCTATAATCATTCGAGCTTAAATTCAACTTCGTTACCAATCCACTTCAAAAACTCGCATAAATGGGAGGATTAGTTGTAAAGTGTTTTATAGCCTCGAGAGTATAAAGCTGCTACATTGCAATTGTCTCTAGCATTTTGTTTTCAAACATGGCTGACGAATTTCCCAAGACAGACAGGAAATAGAATATTCATGCAATTATCCGGAAGTACCTTTCTCCATTTCCTATTCTATTCTTTGTACCATCTCAAAAAAAATTGTTCGATCAAGTTCGTGTTTATTTAATAATGTCTTGCAGCCAATCCAAAACGGATACTCGCTTGTTTTTTTCTGAGAACATCACCAATCGTTTCAGCTTGAAAATGATCTAATTTTTGCTAATTGTCGTTGTTGCGACAGGCTAATAACAATTTAATTATCATATAAATGTGGCACTATACAGTTTTGTTTACGTGTTAGCTTAATTGTAGACCTTTTTCAACTTTTAGACTAATTGCTTTAGATTGCTATTGAAATTTTTTCAACAGGTAAATAAATTTTCAAGCAATGAATCTGCAACGATAACACCATTCTTTCTGCGGTCCAATATTCTAATGACACATGGAGCATGTTTAGAATATTTGAAATCAATGATGATAAAATTAACATAAAGTTGTGATCGGTTATAAGAAGTCTGAAATTTAAATGATGTTATTGGTTTAAAATATAATATAGTTTCTATAAGTTTATGTTTTAGAAAATTAGGCTCACAGTAAAACTGTTTTTTTTGGCTGTCAGAGCATGTAAAGCCGGGATACTTCTGAATATTATAAAATGCTTATAACCTGGGATTATGATTTATATTTTGAAATAGAAATTTCTTAGAAATTGTAAAACAAAAAATTCTTGTAGTAAAATTTTTCACTGCTTAAGACACGACACAACCTCCGAAGTTTCAGTCCTTTGACCGAAAGTTAAGAGCCAACATTGGTACAAAAATAAGACTTTATTGATGTTATTTATTTTATTTACCCGATTCAGACTGTTCATCCCAGACATTTGGATTCCCCGAAATTTTTTGTCTGGAGCACTCAATCCAGTACCCCGGAGTTGGGATCAGTTGGTGCGGATATTCTTCACAAAATTCATCTATAACACCAAATGAAACCATTTTAATCTATCAATAATTACTTCGTTAGAATCAATTACTCCCTCGTCTTGCTTTACCCACAAAGTAGTTTATTGACTATAACCCCCTAATTCGAAGGGAGAAAGTCTAGAAGTTTAAGTATAGAAACACCTACACCATCATTTGCCTACTATTACTGTGCTTACATAATGACAAAAGATTTCAAAGTGTCAATAAACACGAAATCCAAAGTTTAAAGTTTAGATTGGATTCGAAAAGTTTTTCGACGATTTCAATTTTCTTGCACTAATCTTAAGAATTCTGTACAACAAAGCTAGTTCAAGAGGAAATTATTTTTTAAGTCATACCTGAACAAGCTTGAGGTGGTAAAGGAAAAATAAGCGTAGTTGAAGACTTTCGTCTGGCAACGGCACATCCTAAGCTTTGTGGCTTGAATGACCGGAGTTGATTCATGAAATCGGAACACTCCATCAGTGCCACGTCTGCAAAGTGGAGATCACACAGAATCTGGTTTTTGAATCGACGAGCCCGTTTCTGAAATTAAATTAGTGAACTTTGTAAACCATTATTTCAAACGCAACAATCAATGGTTAGGAACAGTGGATTTCGTCCAAATATATTCAATTGAAAAAAGTTTCCCATCCTTTCTAATTAAAATTACAAGAAGCAAATAATGACATGTCAAGGATTTTTATGTTCCAGAGAATTTCTGTGAATCGGAATACAATAATAAACTGGTTCGTTCCTGTTTTATTGTTGTTTGTACTTTCTTGGCTTTGAGGAGATGGTTAATTGTAATTTCTTAGCTTGAGGACTTTATAAGTTTGCAGAAAATTATTTTCTCCGTCTGGGTCTAGAGCTTAAGTCCATATTTGTTTTAGTCAAAAATCCTATAGTTTAGTTGGGCTTGGATTGATGTCTGATTATAATCAGGGAGACTGGATTTTCGGAGGAAGGAGGAGAAATTGTTATCAGAATGTTAATTAGTATTACTTGACTTGGTCCTGAAAGGTTGATCCCGCATGAGTTGCACCTCAAACATTCTTCGTGGTAGTGGGTATTGTCGTACAGAGACGACTGCTCTGTAATGATACAAAAACAAAAACAACGTATTAGAGTTCATTCATATGGATATTAGTGGAATGGAGCTTGAAACTAATCAAATCTAATAAAAACATGAATTCAAAATTATCTTTTCTTGATAACAATCTCCCAAAATTCTAGCTGAAATATGCTAACCAATCATGTCTGACCCTCTGACCTTTGAAACCATTTGGAAAATAATCTTACGACATGAGAGTATCGAGAATTTGAACAATGATTTTGAAAAACATATTTATTTTAAAATGTAGTACATTAGTGTGTCTGGGATTTCAACGATGATGCTAAAAAGACAGAAAGAGATAACATAATTCGATAAGCTCATTTGCATCCAGATTTTAAGAAGCTTTTCAAAACCGGATCATTAGTTAGTTGTATCATGATAACGCTTCTGACTACATCCTGAAAATTTAGTCGATACGTTCAAAAAATGCATGAATCACATTCAATTTTCACTATTGCTAACTTCCAACAAAAAAAAATTCCATTCTAAATCGGAAATATCCAAACCCCAAATGTCTGAAAACCGAAAATTTACAATCAAATTCAAAAACAAAGAATCTAAAATTCCGATCCGTATATTGAGGGAAATCTATCGAAAACATGAGAAGATATATTGAGAAATACCAGACATCACTCCAAACCGGTTTCACCAACCCGGATCGGATTTTTGTGTAAGATGAAACCCATGCTGGTTCATGTTTAACAAACAGTCGTAATTTATACTACCTCATGTGGTTCGACCCGGAGATAACGCATTGAAGTTTATAGTTTGTAATCAAGTGAGTTGTAGGCTAGGGTAAACAATATAACGAGTATTTACACATGATAGAAACGGATCAACAAAATTGATATCCCCGTTCGGCGTTCACCGTATAGAATATCCTATATCATCCGAACCAATTCCCACAGCTCAATACTCAGGACGGAGAATTAAAAATTTTTTAGTCACCAGAATGCGACACAAAAATACGCAGGATACACATGGACATTTGATGAGCCGTTCTGTATTAACCCAACTGAAAGATCCCAGGGATAATAAATTTCGACCACTCAAGTAGTAATTAGGCGAAAAGTATTTCCTATGTTTTTATATGTATACTATTCGATAACCTATAATTCTCGATGACGATAGACTCCAACATGACAAAAGGGTCCAAAATTACCGTAATTTGTTGCATGAACGAGTAATTTAATTATCTCGGAGATATGCACAAACCTTACTTAAATTCCGTACTACTACGTGGAAACGGGATTTGGAACACTTGTGCGTTGGTGAAAAGAGAGAGGACACAGGGAGATAATAACATGTAAAGGGACAGTTGACCTCAGTCTCCGATGCATACGAAATTAAATTGGGAGTTCATGAAGCTATTTGAGCAATAAACTACGGGCATATCGTCATGTGTACTTTCTCTCATTTCTCATCAATTCACAAAATCCTCAGGTTTCAATATGTGCACTTCCTCACTTTCCACTTGATGTAAGGCAGTCCGGGCGCCGAAGCTCTTTGTTTGCTCTCCACTTTTTGTAATCGCATTAACCTCCGCTCCATAAAGCTTTGTCACCTTTTCTGCTCCACAGAAGAATCAAATATACAGAGTTAGATAACATGATTCCTCATATGCTCAACAATGAGGAGAGTGTATGTGTACAGAAGCTAGATAAAATGTATTTACGACTAAACAGCATAATACGCACTTAAACTAGTTAAAATAGATAGTCCCGTGAGGATTTCATAAAACCATGAATCCAGACTGGATTCCGTTTATGTGTTCCCGTTATTTCAGATTCAATTTTTCCCGTCTCCATAAAACTAAAACATTCATGCCCTCGTATATATTGCAATCTTTCCCATACATATTATACTTCATACGATTTAGAAATCATGGTACATTAGTGAACTTAAATTGAAGTTATAAGGGAACATAAATAAGATTTGAATGCCACCATCAAAAACCGAAAGAAAATTTAATTTCAGAAGTTAAGAAAAAATATTTATTAATTAATCATTTACTAGACTTGCTGAAATTCATACATTTCCTTTAAAGTAAGTACAAAACAGCAATCTCATGTGACACACAACATACAGGCCAGGAAGTAAGGGAAGTTCCTGGCATGATATCCGCATGTTGCAAAATGCCATCCTTCCATACAATACGAAAACTATACCCATTTCATACGCTCTGAACTCAACACTTGTAAAATTAGAGCATTGTGATGAGGAAGACATTCTTTACTCCTACGTTAATTATTGATCTTAAGCTCATAACGAATAATCTAGAACTTGGATAGAGGAGAAAATATTGTTTTTAGTGTAAAGGGTGTCCTTGCGATTTTGATTTTTAAAAGTTTGTTCGAAAGTTAACATTCCCGAAAGAGGTATGCATATGTTTACATGCAAACAAAAAAAAATCTCAATGGTCATGGAATTAATTATCCATGCGGGTTTTGCCGATTTTCGAAAAAATAACATCGGGCGAGATACGCGACTTCGTTTTTTCAACCATAATAATTAATTATATTAATTATATTATTAATGTGATAATGGAGAGTTTTATCAAAGTGTAATTGGATCCAATTGTATTTAAAAGAGCGATAATTAATGAATCAGTTACCGAGTTTTGTAGAAAAGTTTACACAAGATGGAAAATCTGTTGTAGTTCTCGAGATTATTAAGATCATATTTTAAGTTAAAAGAAGCCAGTAGTTTTTCAATCATAGTCGATTTCTACGCTAGTCTTCTAAATCATGTAGATTACTTCCAGCTTTCAACATTTTTCTTTGCTCATAGGTCACGTACATTTTTCTCGTCTCCCTGTATCTCAAAAATGACCAGAGCTTTAGCCATTATCATATACTGTCATTATTGCACCCAATTTTAATATATTAGGTAACCAACCCTTCCACTTCGTCTCCCTCTCTCTCTCTCTCTCTCTCTCTCGTTGGTCCACCCAAAGTCATTTAAGTGCACAGGGTTAGCTTATGGAGTTAGTGCATTCTCAATTCTCAAAGAACACAATGGAGATAATATGGACTGGGCTGTTTGGAGAATGGTATGGCAATATGAAAGAGACAGGGTAATAATAATGACGATCATTCATGACGATTATCGTGTTCATGCCAGGATGCTCCTAGTTTGCTTCTTTGCCTACCTCTCTATCTCTCTGGCTTTCTCCAGCTATAAAAAAGTGGCGTACTAAAGAGAAAAGTTGCCAAGCTGTATGCAGAGTTAGGAGAGAGAAACGACATGTATGGAGACTCTGTCCGCAGTAATGATCATCAACGTGAATCCCTCTTATAAACTATTTGAATATTATGAGACGACACTGTTAGCTATGGAATGAAAGTGGGCTACTTATGTATATCCGTACCAGCTGGTAATCCCACTGTTCTTTCTAAAAGAAGAGTCATGGAATGGAAGAAGGAACCACAGCAGCAGATTCAGTCATCTGGTCTTTGGAAAGCAGAGCAGATGCTTTCTTTGTAAAATATCGAGAGAATAGAGTGGGATGTGAAATTCCATTTTTACTTTCCCGACTATCTCAAATTGCATTAAAGTATAAGTGAAACTCGGCCGTGTTGACTATCAGGGGGGGTTATAGGAGAGGCATGTCATGCACAAGCTTTTATGTTTGTAAAGACCTAGGGGAAAGATCATATTTTCTTGACAAGTGAGGACAAATGAACCCATAAACAGATCATTTCAACACAATAAATACTCTCACCCTCGTTCAAAGCACCACCAGCCGGGACAATGATCATAATACCATGTCCAATACAATATTATGTATAGCATCTCAACACATATTGTCTCATTCCTATTCCTCAGACGGTGGAGAATGGACCTTCTCGTGTGAGGAACATAACCAAGTGTCTCATCTTTCATAGAAAAAACAAGGCGAGTGAAAGATATAACGTACCTTGTCGGGATAGTTAACGATTGTTTATCATCTAAGAGAGCCTAATTGATTACGACAAGGACAGAGATCTCAACACTCACTCCAACGAGTACTCGCGATTCGTGGTACGCATTGCAATGCAATACGCTTAGATAATTGTGCACTATATTTCCATCGATATATGAATATCTGGATCTGCCCAGGATTCTCTAGAGTAGTGTAAAGAACGGTCCTTCACGTATGAAAAAAATCAGGATAATGACAGTGGGAAGTCTGAGCAGATATTGTAAGTTTTAAGTGCAGTTTAATTAATTATAAATCACAACGTTCTCAACACTTAACAATTCTTACTGTATTTTAGAATTTACAAGTAGAGTTCAGAGAATGAAAGTATTTAATATGTTTCTGGCAGATATACATACCCTTCACTCGTAAGGAGGTACTTATGCATGATAGAACTTGGGCATAAAGATTTAGCATCCTTGAAGTTTTGGAGCCAGGCGGATGATGCATGATGGAAATATTGATCATCCGAAAATGCAGAAAAACTAGAGGGATGGATGATAAGTGGAAAGGATCTGAGACACAGCAGACAGACAGTCTAAAATTCACTTGAACATTTAAGAAAAGCGACTTCTCCGATTTAGTAGGCCACAGAATAGATTACGTATCATCTGTCTTTTGAACAGATCTGAGAGAGATTTTTCGCTTGTGTACTTTCCTTTTTCCCGGTTTCTGCTATTTATCAGTCGGAGCCGATTCTTTAGGTTTTTCATTGCTGACTAAACTGGTGGCTGGTATTTTGAATTGTTTACTGAACATATTCCTTGCTAACCCTTACAAAGAAGTTTTAAAAGCACAAAACCAGAAATTAGGCTATTGGATTTTTTGACAATCAACCTTAAGACGCAGATCATGAATATGATTTCTCATAGTATCTATTACATGGGAAATACATAAATTACACGGTTTTGGACGGAAGTTAGTACTTCAAATTCTTAATCCATTCTGTGTTCTGTTCGCATAATGTGTTCTGTGTAGCTTAATTTTACCTTGTAATTTTTAATGGAAAGTGCAAACTAACTTTTAACTGAAATTTAGCCAATTACCCGTTTCTTGAAGCTTTTGATGCCATGTTTAGTAGTATATTTTATTTCTGGTTACTGAAAGACTTGCATAGTTTACAGATATACTGGAGTTCATTCAGTATTATTCTGGGTTTAGTTCTAGTAGAGCAGTAGTAGCTACAGGTTTAGAAATATTTGTAATGCTACACGATTTAAAATTTCATTTTACAACCTTCCAAGACACAAGAAGACTTGATAGTGAGATACGAGTATTAAAGAACTTCAATCGTCCCAGCATTATTATTAAAATCACTGGCCTGAAATCGCCTTTATAGGAAAATTCCTCGCAGCCATGGCGTGATAAATGGACTAATCTACTTTGTAGAAGTCTTGCGAAAATTCCTAGCGAAATTCCATCCTTAAAGAACGAAAGAGTTTATACTGGTTGAATGTCACTTCCCACACTACTGACGTATCAAAATCTTAATTTCAATCCCTGCTTCATACACCTAATATTACAACTTACAGCATTACTATACAACTTCTCAGGAACATATAAAGGGCTGATGCTGCTTCTTCACAAATTTCTGCATCCGATAGATTGAAGAAAATTTGTACAGTCAGAGAAAGATAAAAACTATTCATTTCTATTTGGATAAGACGAGGTATAAGCATTTGAGTATAATTAAAATTAACAAACAAGGAGTAAAGCCATGTAAATTGTACAGGCCTTGAAGCTTAGGCTGTTGCTGGCTGTTGGATTTAGTTATGGTTCTAGTAGTTCTTGTTCCATTTCAAGGTAATTCAAGAAATCCCAGTGGTTGGATAGAGGCTGAACTAAACCTACCCATCATTTTCAATCATGTCATGTCAGTTCTAAATTATGAGTGTGATGCAGCCTATGGAAAGACTAGAAGCTAGAAAGGAGATGAATATAGATAGCCCGCCTACCACAGACGTGACAGGGAATCATCATTCATATAAAACATACAAATGCTCGAGTAATCAATCATCGGCCACTCTATCATCTATCTCGTTCTACTTGTTAAAAATAATGACACAATTTAAAAGAAATCCTACGCGTCTTCAGTAGTACGAGTCTAAAAATTTAAGGATGCCAACTTCAGGGCTTCTAAATAGATGCCTTCATTTACGCTTTTAGGATTGGGCTTGCTAATTTTGAGATTCTAACTAGTTTTTCTCTCTTTATTGTAAGTAATTTGATGTGGCAAGTCAACATTTCAATTTTGCTAGGTCTCTAGGGGACACAACTACATGTAAGTTCCCAATCCTAATGAGTATCATTGAGACGATGAATAGCAGAGGAAATCTAAACCCTTGATTACGCTGCTTGTGAGAAGAACTGACGTTAATATAGCATTCAAATTTTTTTGTTGACTTCACTAGAATTTTCAAGTCTTGGGAAAAAAATGAACACAAGCTTAAAATTGAGATTAATCGACTTAGGATTTACTAACAACCCTAATAAGCAGTACTTGGTGATTTTTTAAGAATTGTCTCCTTCATAAAAAAAACTGGCGGATAATGACAAATGATTGTTATGAAACTTCACTATGCACATTTTGAGCCTTCAATTAACAATTTAATATGAAGCCCACAAGCTGATAGATGCAATCATCCAATATGCATGATTTAAAAATAACTTTCACAATCGCTTTAATATTTTGAAAACGCTCAAATATAAAAGCCATATATTATGCATTTCTTATTGACATTTTAACTCTCAAAATCCTTTGGAGTTGTGGAAACATGTCTTCCTTGTGAGAAAGATAAATAGATCGATTTAGTACAAATGTATTAAAACCTGCTCATTCCTCCTAATATAATTCCTATACTGTAACAGACACTCAAACTGATATCCTCCTTTTAGAGAAGAACTTTTAGGAAATAGTGCCATGAATATTTTGCAGTACTCACTACTTAGGGTTCGAATAGCAAAAAATATCGCTTCTGCCCGAGGTGTCAACTCCTTAGATGTGCTATGATAAATATTCAGATCCAATCCCAAGTCTACAGAGGGAGATAGAAGATTGGAGTATGGGATGGAATAGGCAAAGTTTGAACGAAGAAACTCATCCAGCCATGAAACTCTGATCAAAATTTTATGTAAATAAATTCACCATCATTTTGAGATCTGTACACAAATCCTAACTACGCAACACACCACAACAATAAGCCCGGAGGAATAGATACTGAAACAGCTCTCTGGCAGTGCTAACCAAGTTCAAAGCAAGTTTAAAACAAAAGAGGACTACGAAAACTTTCTTTTTGTGCTTTCTCCACTTCAGAGGTCCACAATATCCTTCGCCATTTTCACTTCTTCTGCACGGATTTATATCACATATTTTAGACTAAACACCTCTCCCACACATTCCCAGTTCCACTCTTTCCTTAGTCAAACAAACAGTGAGAGATCTCGAGTTAAAAGAACAGCGTCAAGAAAATATGAAACAGCAAGTCTGACTATTTTTGACCTCAGTGATCATAATTTTGGATTTGTTGTAGAAATGTGAGGAGCATGTGTTTGCCATTTGCAAGGTAGGAATACTTTGTTCTAAATCAAAAGCTAGGGCTGGATTGGACATGAATAAATATGGAAGACTGAAATTCGGTTTGTTTCTCTTGCTATCTCTATGAACTAGCTTTGAGACGATGAGGGCTGGACATGGCAGGAGGAGGAGAAAAATGCTGATGGAATTGCTGCATTAGTTGATTGCTATTACTCAACTTGTTTATTTCATCTCTACATACATATGATACCATTCCAGATATCCGAATCGTGATAGACTTCTTCCGTACATTCACTTAAATACAAATATATTTATCTTTCACCCTCATTCCCATTCATCTAGATCCCTCATATGCTGAAAGGTCATCCACATGCACGCACTTGAGCATAGTCAATTATTATTGGCATTACTGACAACATCCGTCCACAACATAGATTATACTACATATATTCTTCAGAAAAACTTTCTTTTCCAAAAGGATATTCTCTTTTATGATGCGCATTAAGAAATAAGAAAGAAATAAGCTAAGCTAACCAAGAGAGAATTGCCAAGCATATTCAATTATTAAGTATCGACAGATACTTTATGCGAATGCTCTTGTGTCCGTCCGTCTGTCTGTCCGTCTGTCTGTCCGTCTGTCTGTCCGTCCGTCCCTCCGCACGATTACGCTCGAACGGGTCAACCAATCTTCATGAAACTTGGCACACATCTTCT
>JAQFYM010001672.1:0-30516 GCA_034694785.1 Agrenia bidenticulata | reverse complement strand
CATTGGAAATATATCATTTGTGGCTAATTTGACTATATTTTTTTCGATATAAAATATCGGATAGATATCGAATTTATTTTTTTTGTTTACAATAAACGTATAAAATGCATATAATAAATATAGAAAGTAAATAAAAATATATAAAATATAAAAATGTAGTAAACTATAAAGTTTTATTATAATTACAAAATAAATGCATGTAAAGATTGTCAAAATAAAAAGCCTAGCTTTGATTGTAAAATTCTTCTAAATGCACTAACGCATCTTTTAAGTTCAACACTAGTTAGCGGTGCAAATGAATATATTTTATTATTTCGGGTCGCACGAAGCCTATTGAAGGATATAAAGAAATCAATATCTGGATTTTTTGACAAGAATCTTTCTAAATAAATTTGTAAATGATTATCAATTAGGGTCTCCTGGAAATTTTAATAAAAGTAACCTGCTGTTCAGTTGATAAATCATTAGCTTCAATTTTTTTCTATCATTGGAACTAGAAACTTATGATCAAAGCAATTTTTTAGCTGAACCTCAAACTCACTAATAATAAAAATTTTAAATATAGTAGTGCTATTTTTGTATCCATATATTGTAGAAATTCCCCTATTTCACAAAAATTTTCATATAAATATTCTGTAAATTTAAGCCAAAGTCCCCATCTTATCAGATTCGGAAATTTTGGCATTGTTTAGAGACATTGTCGTAAAGGAATATTTTTTACTCTATATTTTTTACCACTAATCTCTTCATAGATGCGACAATGGTATCTACCATGGGACTTTTTTGCCTAAGTTGCAAACAAATATTATTAAAAGCAAGTGCAACACACGTAAAATGTTTATAATTAAGCCGTATTTCTTATAGCATACGACCAGCACACCTCATATTTTTATCTTGATCAGTCAACGCAATTTGAAGTTATTTTTAATCGTTCCACTTGGTAAAAATTTATATAACACGGCTAGTAAATGTGAAACATAACTAGATGATTTTGAATTTTCAAGCTCGCATATTTTAAGCATATAAATATCTAAAGCGCTCTTTATCTCATATCCACCAATCATTACACATAAAATATTTTTGTTAGAAAAATCAGTAGTGCTATCAATTATTATATGAAAATCTCGGGATGAAAATGCTATCTTAAGTGTTTCATGCGTTTTTGAATATTAATTTGGTAACGTGGATCTGTTAGATACTGTACTTGAATACATCGGTATTCTCGCGTCTTAAAATATACCCTTAAAATTCAGGTTTATCCATATCAGACAGTGGCCAGTTTTTCTTTATACAAAAAAAATAACGTTGTCTGTATTAAATTAGTTGTTTTCTCGCCATTAAATTTTTGATCAAGTAATATTTTCTTTTCTTTCTTTGTTTTCAAGAGACCTTTTTTTTATGTGGCAGAGTCTATGTTTTTTCAATGATTTCCAACTCCATCACCTGAATGAAATTTAAAACCTTTTTGGCAGCCTGTGCACACAAGCCTTTCATCTTCCACTATATAGCAAACGTGATCTTGAATGAGCGCTGGACAGATTTGAAATTTTCGATCGATCTTCTTGGGTTCATTTAAAGGGATAAAGAAGAAAAGAATAAATTGTAATTGGAATGACTGAAAACCTTTTTAAAAAAGGATTTGACTTTTTTTATTGCATTGAACTGATTTATTAATCTTTTTAAAGTGCAAGCTTTCTATTTGTAAAAATATCGGGTGTCTAATTTCCGATTAATTTGCCATAGCAAAGTCATAATTATTTTTCTAACAATTCTAAATTTGTGCTCATTTATGTAAATTCAACATTTAATTTGATTTATGTACATTAAGCGAATCTTTTTACGCATAGTTTTTAGGTGGTCGGTGATTTTGTTAAAGCCTTAAACAAGTAGGAAATTCCCAAATGGTGATCACTTACCTTTTATCGACGTATAAAACACAAAAATGCAAATTTAAGTATAAATTTAGAATCTGTCAACATTGGCGTTGCTACATTTTGATATACTAACAGACTTTCTGGTATCCCCTTTAAAATGGGTAAGAAAATAAGGAATGTAGAAACTAAGTAAGATATAAACTAGTATTGAACAACCCTTAATAATCAACAAGTCAAAATTTTTGTGTTACACAAATATGTTGTTTGACTAAAACTGTTCTTCATACCATGCCCATCTTCACAATTCGAACCTACGCAGTGATCTAGCAAAAAAAGCTTCGTAGCAAGAAAATAGTTAGTTTATAGAGGTACGTGTTGCAGAGAAACTCAATAATATATTATGTGGATTGCATATTGATCTTATAGTGTATTAATTATTATTGTAAACTTTCAATATTTTCAATATTTTTTTGAACCCCAGCAAGTACCTCTTATACTCAAAAAAATTATTTTTTTGCTTGCGACTGAGCAGTTGAAGAGGATTCACCCTATTTTTTGCTGATAATAGTGTGTAAAAAACAACAAAGTTGCAAAACAGAGCGATTCTGGCATTGGAAATTATGTAAACAATATTTATGATGTCGTGGATAATATTTACAAATGCAAACACCTTTTTAGGCGTTTAGCGTGTCATCGTATTATAGAAAAATGCATATGAGTCAAAACTATGCTTTTTTGGTTTTGTTTTTATTTTTAGAATCTTAGCAATCGCGTCATAAAAAACATTAAAAAACTGAGGTACATAAAACTGAAAACAACAATATATTGTAAATATTACTTGATAAATTATTATTACAAAACATACGCACAATATAATAAACAATATATATTTTGAGGTTTCTGACGTGTCGATTACTGACTTATTTATAATAAAACTTTTTTTAAACATCAAGGTCTATGATATGTATCTACATTTTTCTATTTAAAGCTTTTAGTAGGGTTGATGCTTATGTAAGCTGTATTAGAAAAGTTTTTGATTATAAATTTTATCATTTTACATATTTATGTTTTTTATAGACCCCGTGATCTAATGTACAACTCACTTTTGTGTTGAATTTAGCTCTAATTTATGTTGAAGTCTACAACAGATAAGAGGCAACGAATGAATGTATTTTTATTTACTATATTTTCTTTTTAACCCTGAAAACTGCAGGGTTCCAAAATGTGTTTCAGGATATAAAAATATAGTTAATGTTGAATGTGTCGGGCTTCGACTCTATCTTTTTGTAAGTCCATGAAAAAATTTATAAGGTAGCTATTAAATTAAAACATCATTCTGCATATAACTTTCTTAAGCAATTAAAATGTGAACTCAAACATTAATCATAGATAAAATCAAATCAGAAAAAATTAAAATGCATACCTAAAGATAGAGGCACATCAAATCACGCATTCTTTATGTTGCTCGTTAAACAATAATTTGGCGCTTCTTGTTGACTTTTTGATAGTGCAATTTGCATGGTTTTTCCTATTCTCTTATAAGCGCATGAAACTCAACTATTTCACCACAACGTGATGTCATTTTTAAACGCTGTAAACAAACCATTTAATATATAAATTGGGTACGTACCTAACAGTCAATACCTCATTTTTAAAAATAGTCATTATTTTATAAAATAGCAAATTTACTATGTTTACGAATCTTCACCTCAACAAGTACCGCAGCACCATATTAAAATGTCATATTGACGTATCATTACTTTATCGTTTTAATATTTTTTGACATATAGTAGATATTACATATATATCATAAACATTTAAATAAATAAATAGTATTCTAGACATCTTTAACATGGCAACAGATAGTGTTAGTGCAAACAGTAGAGATTCTTGTACTATTTAAACAGAAGAGAAGTAACAAACAAGTGCAAACACAATCGTAAAACTAAAAAAACATATATATCAAAAACAAACAAAGGATACGACAATCGCACAAATGAAAGTAGCAAAAGCTGTAAATAAATCTTAAGACAAATTAAAATATCAATTCGGTGTATTTTCCTGAAATTATCTATCTGTTACACTCCCACACAACATCTTATTATACCAGAAAAAAATAAGCTTTTAATTATAACTCTTGATTTAGTTTTCTACAGAAATAAACAATATCACCAAAAAGTATACATTCCATTTTAGAAATGGTCTCTGAAGCAATACAGTTCTGTGATGATACATTACTTTCACATATAATATTGGATAAAATAGAATTATTGACATGTCTAGAACTTAAGGGTATAATAATATATAAATTGGTTTTTAAATAACAGTAGAAACATACTTTGAGCACAAAATAAAAACAATTATGAAGTCCAAGATTTTATGCATACAATGAAAAAAATGGCAGTAAATGCATACTAGGAGACAAAATATTGCATTGTAGCAACAGAAAGCAACATATCTTACAATATTAAACAGGAAATACAGTATAAGAAAATTGCAAACATTGAGGATTTTACTAAAACCGCGATGGAAATCAAAAAAAATATAGAGGTAATGAAATGACATATACACAAAACCGAGGCAATGGCAAATATTGTAGAAATTGTAAAATATATTATCATACTACGCAAGACTGACAAGAAAGCAAAAAAATAATTATTCAAGTACTATTAAGCTCAAATTATATAATAAACTACTCTCAAAAAAAACACCCCTAAAGTAAGCATTGAAATTATTTTCAATATAATAGATGCTCTTTTGAATTTGGGTGCAGTATAAATATAATTGAAATGGAATTGGTTGACAGTTGGGAATAGAAAAAAAGAAGGAGGATCCGTGTGAACAACAAAATAGTGGTGAGGTGGATAAATTAAACTTATCTTAGTGGTTTTTATTTTTTTGCAGTGCAAATAATATTGTATATGAAGAAAAATTCCCAATCATGGAGATGACCAAAAATGTAGGTGATAAAAAAATTATTGGATATGAATGTATTCGTAATAATAAAATTGATATCTTTTATTACACAGAAAGAGAATTTTTACTGCAAAATTTCGTAGATTATATAATATTTCCGATACTTCCCCGGTAAAAAAATTATAGTCGAAAGTAATATTTTTGCAAATTAGATAAGTTCAGAAGATTCAAAAAAAAATGTTTTATACTGACAAAAAACGTATGGAGAATAGAAAAGATTGATTACTATAATTAGGATATATAACAGAATCAAACTCTATATGATGTAATCCCGTGAGACCTGTTCATAAGGGGGAAAAATTAAGATTGACTCTGAATTTAACTGAACTTAATATGATAGTTGATAAAATAACGTTATTAATGACTAGAATTTTTGATATATTACTGTCACTAAGAGACTATAGATATTATAAGAAAATTGACGTAAAAGATGGTTATTACCAAAAAAGCTAGCAGAAAAAGATGCATATAAAACAGCTTTAGAGTAAAACAAAAGGTATATGAATTTAAAAGGCTTTCACAAGGTTATATAAAAAGCCACGGCTTTTTATCGGCAGATTTTGAATGAAATATTTTAGGATGAAATATGAAACGAGTGTTATTTATATTTGAATGACATTGTCATTTGTATAAAAAAGACATAGAAAATAATAAAAAACTAAAATTGTAGCTCACAAATTTAATAAATAATCTTTCAAGATAAAAAGAACAAAACGGGTTTTCAAACAAACACGGGGTATGTTTTTATGGTATTAGATAACAAATAACTCGTACAGATTTATAAAAAACAAGACGAAAAAAAAAATAAAAAAACCTCGCACAAAAAAACATTTTTAGAAATTTCAGGGGCTATAAACTACTGTAAAAATTTATTAAGAGATTGTAGCAAAATATCATATCCTTGGAACTTGTTATTAAGGAAAAACAAAAAATTTACATAAAAGTAAGAACATTAAAATGCTTTTAATATTCTTGTTACAATATTAAAAAGCAAGATAATATTGCATCTTACAGATTAGTAGCGCCCTATACATTTTGTACATGAACGCATCAGATACTGGTATAGGATCAATATTAACTAAAGTATCGATGGTAAAAAAGACCAATTGAATATGCTATAAGAGGATTTGCCGACTGGAAAATCGTATGGTATTACTTTAAAAAGAGGCTCTAGCCGATGTTTGGTCTATGGATCATTTTGCTTTTTATTTTAAGGGTAGATCATTTTTATTTCAAACAGACCATGAAACTCTGTTATATATGAAAAACAAAAAATAACAAAACCAAAGAATAGCGAGATGGATTAGCAAGTTATTACATTTTAGTTTTGAAATTGAGTACGCATTTGGAAAAATTATTTTTCATGTTGATCTTTTTAGTAGAATATATGAGGATAATCAAAAAAGTATTACAGAAAAAAAAGATAAATATCTAAAATAGAAAAGTTTCTTTAGTATAATTGAATATCCAAGATAAAAACACACATGATTTATAAGCATATATATGTATTTTTTTAATAGCCCTTATTTAAAATAGATATGTAAAATATGTTAAAACTACGATTCCAGCAATAAACGAAAAAGAAAAACTTGTAAAAGAAAACATATATAATTAGGGCATAGAAATTTTAGTCTTATACATAATATACTTTAAAAAGTTTTTATTAGACTGGTTTGGAAGCAACCGTCCTAGAATAATTAAAACCTGTGAAGTATGCTGTAAGCATGATATGGTACAAAAAACAAAACCTATTAACATAGAAACAAAATATCCAAGACAAATATATGCTTTGGGTTTAATTATCCCTGAAAAAAAGAACTATTTTTAGACCTTCATAGACTATGACTCTAGTTGTGGTTTAGGTACAATTAATAAAAACAAAGACGCTAGTACAATATAATAGCGTTTTCAAATATTTTTGAAAAATATGGAAAACCAGAGAAAATAATTTCAGATGGTGGATTAGAATTTTAAAAAAATCTTATAAAAGACTACTGAAAAAAAGAAAATCCGTTAATGCACACAACGACACCATACCTTGCACAATTGCATAGACGCATCGAAAGATTAAATCAGATAATTTTTAACACGTGTAAGAAAAATAGAGGATAAATACAAAAAAGGAAATGCATTCGTAAATAGTAAATATAATAAAGTAGAACATTAAATAACAAAGTAAATACTAAAAAACATTTTTTTTAGAATTCAGAAACCCCATATAAATGATAAAACTAGCAAAGGTAATTTGCAGAACAGTAAAATTACGGATGGGACGTTCATAGTAATCTTTACATCATAAATATATAGGTATGTATTAAGATAAATCAAAAAAAAATAAACTTGATGGGTAGTTTTTTGGTGTAGGAGAAATAGTACAATTACTAGAATATAATGGATAGAAAATTTAGTACAATGGACACCTGTATTATATGAATGATACGTTACCATATCCATTTTCTTAATAAATGGCGGAAATGTCAAAGTACTATATGTCAATGTCATATTGACAAATCAGTACTTTTTTTATGTAATATATATTGACATAAATTAGATATTAAGTATATATATCATTTACATTTAGTAAAAGTTAGTTTTATAGACATATTTAACAAAACCAACGCTAAAACGCGATGTTTTTTTTTTATATTTTGCGACTAGACTCAAATGAAAATTTTAATATAATAATCTACGGTTTTATAATAATAACAATTCTGTAATGTCATTTGAAGTTTATTGTGTTGTTTTTGTAACGATTTTCATATTTTTAAATACACGCTTTGCTTAGTTAACCGCGAGTATTCTTACAATATCTAAGTGCGAATATACGAAAAAGACATGATAAAGGAGACTGCAAGTCTTCTTCACATAACAAGCTCTAGCACTTATAGTCATTGAATATATGGCTTTAAATGGAACTCTTGTTTCTATTATTTTGTCATATTTTTAGCTTCCGAATTATTCTGACCTTCTAAATTGCAGAAAAAGTGATTTCTTTCAAATCTGACAGAAACAAAAACTTTGTAAAGTCAGCTTTGTTAGACAACTAGAAATGCATTTGTCAAAAAAAAACCAAATCTAGTATCATTTGTTGTAATAAAACAAAGATCGAAAAAATTGCAAGCGAGATTAAAAATGAACAATCAAAAATTTACTTAAAATTATTGCATGTTGCATCATAAGGTTTTGAGAAACTAGAGACATTTTTAATATCTTATTTTAATATAATATAATCTTTTTTACTTTTTTTATTGTTGGTGTGCTATATAGCAACACAAAAAACGTCTAAAATATCGAGTATGAAAAATACACATAAAATACAACTTGATTGCAATAATTGCAAGCATTTCTAGGCTTTATAAATATTGAATATATATTTTTGTATAAAATGAATAAAATCCATATACTTTACAACCACGAGATATAAAAATTACAAAAACAAAAGTTATGAAAATAATAATATTAATACTAAATAAAGAAAATTTATGGCAGATTTAGTATAATTAGTTATACAGCAACTAATTTTATTGCACATATCATCATATCATATTGTAGAAAAATGAATTTTATTTAATAAATAAAAACTGCAAATATAAGTACAGCTACAACTTGTTTTATGCATACAACGACTTACTTAAAAACTACAGCTCCTTTATAAATAAAGGATCAAATTGATATTTAAACAAAAAACAACTCATGGTAAGAATATAAGTCGTTTTCTTTTGCTACAACATTACGTTCACTGTACGCGACACTTTTTTGCAAAAATAATGACCGAAAACTCATTCTCAACTGTTCTTTTCACAGGCACATGATAACGAATTTTTAGGAATTTTGTACGTTTTACATGCCATAAAAGTGGCGAACAAAACAACCTAAAGTACAAATAAAAAGAAATGTAATTAGAGTGGGCGTAACTTGCTATATTAAGGCGTTTCAATTCGCCGGTAATGTGTTCAGGCGGCTCATGTTTACTATCATAATTGCTTAGCCTATACTCAGATACGCTTTTTTATCCTTAAAAACTATATCTGACAGATAACATATTTATTTAACGCGCGAGAATAAAACTGCTTTCAAAGCACGTAAAACATAATAAAGGTAATAACATGCAATGAATATGGTTATAAAGCATGTTACCTAACACCGCCACCTCCAAGGTGTAAAAAGCGATATTAAACGCTTAAATTGCAATACAAGCTCCACCACATACAATTAATAAACATAAATAATGTTGTATACACACATAAAATGACTTTTTGCACAGCGGTCTAGTTATCAAATACATAAAAAAAATACTTTAACAGCTCATGGTTAAATAAGTAAAATACTTGTGCATGCAGAATCATAAAATATATATTCCCACGAGAGTCCTAATTATTATAGAAAAATAAACAAACGACCCCGTGCCTACTATCAACCATTGCGTTTTATAAAATGTAACTCGTATGATCAATAAACAGCAAAACCTAAGATAAAATCTAAACAATTGATAAATACATAAAAGCGCCTCCTTCTAGCAGTGTGGAAAAAACACTCATTAATGGTTTTTTTCTTGATTTATACAAAATTACGACCCGCAATTAATTTAAGTTTTATTTAAATCGTTTTGGAACCACAGGATGACATCTTTAAATATATAAAATGGCTTTACAACAACCGAAAAACAAAAATGCGACAAAAACCCTACAAATATGTGTAATTTTATAAAATTAAAGACCAGTCATATATAAAAAACTTAAATCTATTAAATAGAAAAATTTCTAAACTAAACGCAATTTTTACCATATACTTCTATACGTCGGCAAGGATTATTATTATTACTTATAAACTTTTTGATTGTGTCAAAAAAATAAACAAAGGTTGTATAAAAACCTGCTATTAGAATTTGATCTCTTCTTCTACCTTAACCGCATTTACTACGGTACAGTAATAACACCTTATTTTGCTGGTCAAATACTACACACAAAACGAAACGAAATTAAGTTTATTAGTTTTTTTTTCAATATATTTCATCTTCAGTGTTATATTGGCGTGCGTCGTTGTAGTTTCACGATTCGATTTATTAGTCTTTGCATATACAACTTTTTACTAGTTCAAACATCAAGTTGTTCAATATTAATCTTATTGTTTTTTAATGATGTATATTTATTAATATATCTTTTTTTTTCATTAAGCGTAAACTATAATATCGCTTTTTCAATATGATTAAAACATTTTGTTATGGTATTGCAAAACAGCACACCTTATTTTTTTGTATACCAAAACTTAAAGTATATAAATAATTATTAGTTTGCATTACAATTTGTCTACATTTTATACGAACAATAAAAACATGTAGTATAAACGCACATAAAATGATTAAAAATAAAATTTTTATGGTACAAACTTGCAATGTTTTGTAGTATTAGGTTTTTGTTTACGTAATTATACTTATAATTAGCGGTTCAGTTTATGGTATGACAATATACGCGGAGAATTTCATTTGCATACTGAAAATAGGTTTTTTAGTAAAATAAAGCAATAAAAAAGTATCGCGACAATTATTGTTCAAAACCTAAAATAATCGTTTTATTTATTTATAAAAACCCATAAAAAAGTATAAACGTTTTAAAATGATAACATTAGAATATACGCCTTTATAATTGTCAATATTTTTTTGCAGTAAACACAGTTTGTAGTACTGAAAATATTTTTTTGTACTTATACTTTTTATAAATATAAAATCTACTTGACAAAAATGTGTTCGTATATTAAAAAAAACCAAAAACAGTGTTACAATATATCAGTTTAAAACCGCTAATAAAACGTTTTAAAAGCTTTAAAAGGCATTAATTATTCTAGTTATTCATCACCATTAGGGGGATATTCCCCGGGCCCCAGGTATTTATATAAAAGCGTGTGTTTTGTACCTAGGGTAAAAACATCAAGCCCTGGGATTGTACAGGGAGGCAAAAAAGGTACTAAAGGGTCAAAAATAGACTAAAAATTTTTTTTAAAGATAAGTTTTTTTTAGAATATATACCATAAAAACTGATAAAACTTTGTACATTATAGCGTAACCTTTTTCAGCCTGATGACGAATTTTTTCGATAAGAAAAAAATCAGAAAAATCTGACTTTGACGTACTATCTCGTCAAAAAAAATGCCAAATCACTTTTATCATACTATCTCGTCAAATAAAAAATAAAAGAAAAAATATTTTGCATCATTGCAAATTGTTATGTCAAACCAATACAAAAATTGTATAAAACCATATTTTCTTTTTTTTTATGTAGATTTGACACAATCACCTATACTTTTTACCCCTCGGGGTGGAAAGGGTTAATGTGGTATTTTTAGCCGTGGTGTATTATATATTGCTTTTTTTATAAACTACTTTGATATAGACACTGTAACATATAAATGCAAAATTTTTGGGTAGGAGACAGTAGCTCACCATTCTATAAATACAACATTTTAATATATTTTTTGAAAGCAAAAATATTTCTAAACAATATTTATTTGCCTTTATGATTTCTTTTAAAGCCATTTTTATTATTGTTGCATGCTCAGCGCATTCTTGGTAGTTATCGTTGTAATATTGTGCAAGCTGCAGCTTTTATTGCACAAAAACAACACCTGAACGTATGTTTTGCATATTGTGGTTAATAAACCATTTACTATGTAGTTTACAACTAGTATGACAAACCGTAACAGCGTAACTCCGTAACCCGTTTATATACGTAAAAGATTTTTTTTACAAAGCCATACTTTTTTGTCAGTATGGTTGTACATTTTTGAGTCTTTAGTGTTTTATACCTTACAATTATGGTTCCTTTATTTTGTTTTTCATTTTTATTAGAAGTGTCTTTCATATGAATGTATACAATATAACATAAAATATTACCCCTAGCAAAACGATTGTAAAAGATTAATTACTAAATTATACTTAAAAGATGCAAACAATAATAGCCAAAGGGGAAAAAGCGTTTCTGTTTGTATTCTCAAATGCTTGTTTACCCAAAGCCGCCAAAAGGGCCCGGGAAATGTAATAGCCAAAATTGTTACCCGGGTAAAAACCGCCCCACGGAATGGCAACCCTAATCGCCATACAAAAAAAAAAAAATCTTAAATATGCGCAGCAATGGCGATCCCAGAGGGTTGGGCAAGGGGAAGATTGACACCTGCCCCCCGTAAAAAAGTTTACGTATAAATTAAAGACGGGGTGAAGGTTTTTTTTTGGGCAGAGTTTTTGTTTCTAAAAAAAATTCTAAAATGTAAAAAAAATATTAACCCAGAAAATTCAAAAAAATAAAAATAAGATTTTGGACCTTATAAATCGTGTTTAACACCCCTTTATTGTACAAAAAACACTGACTTTTCCTTTTATCTAGAAAAATTCCTGGGTACGAAACTGATGCAGAGTAAAAAAAAAAACTTATAGCATTTTGTGGTTTTTTATAGGAAATTTCGTTTAAGAGCTGCATTAACATTTTAAATTATTTTTGGTATGAAAAAATATTATCGTTCACAAAATATATAACCGTATACCCTTTTTAATTCATAATGTATTTTTATCTACTTAAAAAAAAACGTTTAAGTTTTATAAATGCGGATTAGTATATGTGTAAAAAGTGTAACACATAAACATATTCTTTTTACTATAAAATTGCATTACATAAACAAACATTTTTTTAATTCCAGGTTTGCATTTTATTTACCTAGTGGAGTAAGAAAATCATATAATCAAAACAAATTGTTGCATTCAACTACGAAAAATAGTCAAATATCGGTTTATTGTCAATGTATTTCGTTGGATATAATTTAGCTAGATTTTACAGTATAAATTTATGAATACATATTTTGTGGTAGATCGGTGTTATAATGGCACAATGTGACAACATTTTCCATCCATAATGTACATTTATTATGGCCGCATGGAAAAATCACCATTTTTTTTACAATTTCGTATTTTAATAAGATAATTAAAGCAATTTTTTTTTTCAAAGTTTTATAACCAAAAGAAATGTATTGAAAATTCTATAATACCGTAACGAGTAAAATATTCTACGCACTACCTACCAAAAGCATGTTTTTAGGAAAAACTAACCATTTTTTAAAAATTTTAAGAAACCGGATCTTATAACATATTTCTTTAAAACTTTACCAAAGAAAACAAACCTGTAAGAATGCTAAATGACGCATTAGAACTCGTTTTTTTTAATTTCTTTTTTTTATCGCAAGCAAGTTTTCTTTTAGCAATTTTTATACTGGCGCTGTATTTTTCATACAAAGTGCTTGTCTCTGATTTGTATTTAGCGGTAAAATATTTTTTTATCTGTAAGTGCAACTGATATAAACAAAACTTAAGAAAAACATTTAAGTTGACTCTTATTTTTACTGTTCACTATTTTATCATCTAAAATTAGACTTGCGAAAAAAGTTTAAAAATAACACCTTGTTAGGATTTATATTTACAGATCATGTTTAAGCATTACAATTATCGGCAATAAAATCGATACGTACTACCGGCTTTTTTATGCTATTTTTTTTTTCTATTGCAAGTGATACGATATAGTTATCTGCTTCAAAACCAGCCTTGGGTGCAAAGATTGTTAAATATGCGACTTTTACTTAAACACCGTAAATTTATGTAAGACGCTAGAATTTGAAGGTACACTAAAAGCACATATGTCATACGGGTACACTGCTTCATTAAAAAAAATCATTATATGTTTTATGTTCTACTACTTCGTTGTTACACTTCGGTATGGGCTGAAGTTGATCCACTCATCTTTCTCACCGTGCGTCATAATAGTTCCGAAGCTAAAGCGAACACAGAAAGGCTAGGGAGGCCACTGTCTGTCTTAAATACGGCAAGTTATCCCTGAACAAAAAAAAAGATCGTATGTATTGAGCAGAGATTTGATTGATACAAAATCTAAAATTGCAAGCTGCATAACATGCAATTTTCTACCTAAACTGTATATTTTGCTGTTTTAAAAAGTGTTTTTGCCTTTATATGGCCTCAAAACCAACAAGCATTGTTAAAAAAAATACTGGACACGCAACAAGTCCTTTTATAACATACTTTCGTGTTTCTTGGCACATTTATTTATGTTTACAAATTACTAACTTTTTATTGCAGAGCAACGATGTATATCTACACGAGTCATGTATATCACAAAAGAAATACCTATTGAGTCGCTTTATGTAGATATAGACATGACTAACTCACTAAAAAATTCATGATCTATATATTATGTGCCTGGTTCAAGTATAAAACATTAATAAATTGATCTGTAATGAACTGCTTTATTTTTTTTTGTTTTCGTCTGTAAATTTAATAGTGTAACAGTAAAATAAAATATAAAATATTTGTTCAAATTCTTCTGTATTATTTTTTTTTTTGCAAAAGCATAAATAAATTTTCAGAAGGCGTAAAATGCACTAAAAAAGGGACAGATGTGTTTATAACGGTTGCCTTTCGTATCGTTTGTTTTTTCGTTTAATATAAAGTCATTTTTCATTTAAATGCGCTAGTGTTACATCTGGTTTTTTATTAAGTATTTTAAAACATTTGGCTGTTTATAATGTTTATAAATGTCGCGCGCTGTGCCGGGTACCCATGCTGAACGGGGAAAATACACGCAAAAAACTAGAGACGGGAAACGTGACATATGTCAATAGTGGAGATAGATATACATTAAACACTTAAAAAAAGCATACTTTTACATGCAGGAAAATTTCATTAAATTTTATTTTTTAAATATCAAAAATATTTTGCGCAAAAAACAAAAAAATATGAAGCAGCGATACTATTTTGTGCAAAGTTTATATTTTGCACTTTTTTTAGTTTTTAAAATCATGCTTTATTGTTATTTTTTTTGAATTTTGCGTAAATTCTCCCTGTTTCGCATGGGTACCAAGCACAGCGCGCGACAAACAAAAAGAAAAATTACTTATATAAATGTATGTATGTAATTGCTAAAAACAAACGATATTAGCTAATACTTTTTAAACGTTAGAAGTACATACGGTTTACTTTTTGAAGTGGTTTATAACCACGGATGTCGAATAGGTTATGCAGTATCGTATAGATAAACTTTTGCATAATAAAGCTATATTTTTCTTTTGCATTCAATTGTGTTGTTAGGCATATATTTACAAAAGAAAACATCACAATACTACTTTTTCATCCCAATCCCACTCAAATGACATCAACATTCTATAATTATGCAAGTTTTTTTATATAATTATAAAGATACGTTTTACGCGAATATGTAATTGTATATAAATATACTTTTTTAAACTGTTATACTAAAACAATAAAAAAATAAATTTTTTTCTCTATTGAAATTAAAAACAGAATCTTGCTTAAAACATTAAGAGAAGCTTTTTTACATGCCCTACAATATTGTACTACGATTTCACTTTTTTTAATTCTGGTATGCCTATCAATTTTCATTAAATTTGTATAAAAAAATTTTATCTACTATTTTTCAATCAAATTCCATGCAAAACATGGTATGATAATAGTTTTTTTAATTAAAATATATACTAAAAAGTGTTATTTTATGTTTACTACATTGCAACAACTATATTTTCAGTTTTACATACAAATCGAATAAAGAACAATCAACTATACACTTAAAAACTTTAAACATGAAAGCGGTCGTAAATTATATATCTGGTTTTATTTTTATAGTTTTCTATTAGTATTTTTATATAACAAAAAGATAACTGTAATTACACCTACAAATCCTTTAAAAAACGTAACGAAACAAAGCTACAACTATACAAAGTATACTGTTTAATTTATTTATAGCAAATTTTACAAAAAAAAAAATAAAATATTCCTAGTATTTCTATTTTTTCTTTTTATGGCCAATGTAAAAATCAGCAATTTTTTAGCACGCCCGTGTTCATATTTTCAATTTTTATGTTTAGTATGATAAAAAAACGTTATTCGCTAAAGAATGTAATGGTAGCTATTTTCAAATATGTGTTCGAAAAACTCAATGCCTAAAAAGGCAATTTGCCTATATCCTTTTATGAGAAATTATTTGCAAGGTGTATTTAAATCGCTTACGCCACTAGAATTGTATATATATGGCGCTGATTTACATCTTTTTGACATAAAAACCTTTTCTAGTACTTTTCAATATATATGAGACTATGAATACATGCATAAATACTACAGATGTACCATTGCATATGTACAACGTAGAGCACGTCTCTTGTATAAGTTTTCTTACCAAGACTGAAAAAACAAATTTAGGACACAGAAAAAAACTAAGATATTGAACTAAGAAAAAAAAAATCATGAAATAAAACATAAATTTTTTGCCCATTATAAGAATGTTGCATTTTTTGCAGTTTTATAGGCGTAGTACATATGTTACGACGGTTTCTAGAAAACTTGTAACTAATAAAAGTTCCATTACCCGAAAAGCGCAAAAATTTCTATTGAATATTGACTGGCTAAAACTAGTTACTTCTTGTCTATCTAGCTTGCTAACAAGTGTTATACAATATCTTTTCAACGACTAACGCAAGAAATATTTTTACCAAGCATTTTATATGCAAGCATTGTTGGTTTTAGTGCTAGACATTAAAAAAGAATGCCATTGTCAAAAAAGTAAGATCTTGTAGTAACAGACACTGGCAAAAATTTAAAATCAAAACAATAAGAAATCGTAAGAAATAGTAAAAAAACGAAAAACTTCTGTCATTGGTTTTTCACGACGAAAAACAACAAGACAAAAAAAAACGTAACAATACATGCAGTAACAGACGTTTTAGTCAATTAACTTTTTTAATGTTGGACTATTTTGTTGACATATACAATAAGTGAACCTGTAACAGAAAACACATAGTTTGATAGTCGCAAAATTTACAATTAAAAACTTTTACAATTATGTTTTTATTGTTTACAGGCATAATTGATCCGCAAAACGTCTACATGAAAACTCTACAAAGAGTTTTTCGATATGACTTGAAAATACAGAAAAACAAAAAAATAGCCCCCTTTTTACATCGATTCACCAACCACGGGTAATGCTTGACGCATTTACAAATTTTTAGTATACAAGATGTACTGACAACCCCGTTTTTAGACAATACATGTTAACAAACATGTTTTTACTTTTAAACTGCAAAAGTAACATGCAAATAATATAATCATGCATCTCATTGTTGGTGGCAATTAGCTACATACCATATATGTGCCCCAGAACAATCAGCGCCTAAAAATATAACATCGTGAAGCCATGCCCAAAATTCAACGTCGAACGAGCACATATAAATGTAGTTATTTATTTGCGCGACTCAAATATGAATGTAAGAGCGCGGGCAAGATACGCTAGTGACAGGTAATAAATAAGCAATCACAATTTAGACTGTGTAATATAGCTGATAGATTGTCAGCTAAAAAACTTAAATAAAAATCAAATAAACGCATCTTTTGAAAGCCTTTTACCTAGAAGACTACAGATATCCCGGCCTTCACCAAAAACTCATGGTATACAACTTTTCCGTATTAATATATAAGCATATAAAGGCCACAAGATCTTTTTTTTAAATCATAAAAGTATTTCAAAGACATAGAAAGGCTAGTTTTATGCGTAAAAACAACATTGCACGACGAAAATGATTATGTGGATCTGAACCGTATACATAGAGCCTAGTTAAAAATAAAAACAAACACTCACTACGGCATTTATTACTTATCGGCTGCAAAACTACAACATTCAAATACATTTATTACAGATTGAAGAACCAAATACACGTTTTTTTATCTTATTCGAAGCCCTCTATATAGTAAAATATTGACATTTTATAATTTCCGTACTGATAAACAATGTTCTCAGAAAGCAAATATATTATAAAATAACTACATATTTAACAGAATTACAACAGTGAACCTGGTTATTGATCAATTTAGTAACTTGAAATGTAAATACTACTTATCTACTATGAGGTATCTGGTGTTCGTAGTTTAAATATCTTTCAGGACTCCACATATGCTCCTTTATAAACTTGGTATGCAAATACGTACCAATATAAAATTAAAGGCGCAATTCAGACACAATTTCCGCATATAAATATTTTTAGTGTATGCATCAATACTATTTGAAAAATAGCAATCCATTTCTACAATAGTAAGGGTTCAGAAAAAAAGAGATAAAGAAACATAACCAGCAAATTTTTTAAAGTAGAAATGATTTTTTGTATTCCTAGTACAAATATGTTACAGATAGAACAAAGACTTAAAAAAACTCGCTTTATAAAAGGAAGTAAAATAGAAAGCGACTTAAAAAATGTACCCGAATATTAAAACGATGTAGATCAAAAACAAACCACAATTGCCCTTAAAAAGAACGCATCTATGCGTGAGATATTTATATTTTGTACGCTTTCAGATATTTTAATAGTTATAGCTAAAAAACCATAAGATTACAAATATAATCAAATTTGAAAAGTAAGATCCCACAATTATCTTGAAAAAGACAAAAATAAAATACCTGCAGGCTCAAGCGATAAAGATGAAAAATTTTAACTTTTTTTTGTTATTTAAAATGTTGCTTCCTCGATGAACAAAATTTAAAGTATATAAGTATTTTTGCATGACCCTAGACGTATAAAAATAACAGTCTAGCGTACATAAACTAAATATACAAGAAATATTGTGATTCAATACGTAGTAAAGTAAAGTAAAATTTTTTACGTTATATGAGTATTATGGTCATTACAAGGGATTAGCTATCACAATTTTACATTATTTTATGATCTAATCAAAACCCCATTGGTAAAAAATATTTAAGCTTTTACTGTCAAACTGTTTTTCTTTTGTATATATAGCCTTTGCTTTTTAGCTGTGTTTATATATAATCAGTTCTTTTTTAAAAATATTAGTTTGCGGCAATAAACACAAATACTTAAAACGTACCAGCTTATAATATCAGCTGTATAAAAACGGCTTAAAGCGGTAAAAAATATAATTCATATACAAAGAATGAGCATTTCGTATTATATTATAAAACTTTGGTAATAGTTATATATTACAGCATTTTGTTATAAAATACGACGTAATATAATGTAATCAAACTTACGCAATATTACTGTAAATTTTACATTTTGTACGTTTTCTTGTATACTTTTCTAATTTGACAGTAAAAAAAATTCAAGATTTCATGCTTAACAAAAAAAAACCATCAAAAAGTACTTATAGCCGTAATAATAATCGTCTACCAAGAGATTTATATGTATTCTTTTTAGTTTAAATGCAAGTAAAAAATATTTTCTTTTTATCAGAATGCTCTACCACGGCATAAGCACGTAAAAAGAAAACCGATTGGAACAAAAAAACCATTCCGATTGGCTGCAGTATACACAAGTGCTGGTATATATACACTTTTCGTTTGTACTAGAGGTCTGCGATAGCCTGACCCGGCCCGTCATTTCTGCAAAAAAAAAAAAGTACGGCGCCACGGCCCGCACATACCCAAAAATACCCAGAAAAATTACCTAGGGCGAGTCTTTATCTTTTAAAAAAAAACGTTACAGCGTTTAAACGTTTTTTAAAAATAAACAGTTGTGTCGTTATAAATCATTTTTTGTATCTGTTTTCGGGTAATAAAAATAACCGTGTCTTTTTTTGCCATCTGCACGTTTTGATCTACAAGCAAATAACTATGCGTCGTTTTACATTAAAAAAAAAACGTTTTTTTTTAAAAATGCATAAGGTCGTGTCTTTTTCAGTATCCTTTAAATATTATACGGGCATAAACATTTTTATCATAAACATATATGTTTTTTATAGCAAACTTTAGGCCCGTGTTGTATGCACTTTTTTTTCGTGCAATAAAATTAAGTTTTTTTGCATTATACAGTCTTGCAAATTAGTTCGCGAAGATATAAACAACAACTGCATATACAGAATAGTATTTTCATATGTTAATTTTTGCTTACGACAAAAGGTTGAAGTGATATTTGCAGTGCACCATAAAAAGGAAATTGCAAGAACATGGCAAATCAGAATATAAAAAAAAATAACTGACTAGTATTTAAAATAAACATTTTATTGCGATTGCGACCCTAGCTCTACTTTCCATACGTCTAATGCTGTGTTATATTTTTTAAATAATAAAATTATTATAGATCATACATTCACACTTTTATGTTTATGAACACAATTCAGTATGAAATTTTTAACAATAGTTTTAATTTTAATTATTGTTTTTATTTTGTTACCCTTCTTTTTGAAGAAGAGAATCAAGAAAAGAAAAACGAATATTTCAAATTATATAGAATTACTTGGTCAAAATATGATAAAAAACCTAAATTATGTGTCTAAGGGATTATACTTTGCTTTTTTTGCCTTTTTTTTACATTCATTTTTCCGATGTCTCCCAAGAACACAAAATAAACATCATTAAAGAGTTTTTTTAAGCATGTCCTTGGCACAAGTCATTTGCAAAAATGTGTATTCGACGTCAGTAGAATGCTCAAAATTCTTTTTATTTGTGAAAAAGACAAATCCATTTAAATGAACGAACTAGTGTTTTTAAACGTTTTAAAATGAGTTTCTGCCGGCTTAAAACGACACAAAAATGAAAGTTGAACACATTGTTGCAAAAACGGTATTTAAAAGGCTTTTTGCATACTGAAAAAGACAAAAAAAAACAATACGGGCAAAAATAGTTTATCGCAGCGTTTTTTAACCTTTTTGATCGGTTTAAACGACACGATTTTTTTTTACAAACACATTGCATACACCCTAAAAAAACGAAGAATATACACTTGTTTATCTAGATAAAAACACACTTGTATGTTTTAGTACACGATCTGGTATATTTTCCCATATAAGTTCTGTAGAAAAACTGCAAAAATACAAAAATACAAGGCAGAACTTTTCTATGGGATTTTTTGTGCTGTTATTGTGTAATTTAACAAAAAGAAAAATATATGTATGTATTACATTGAACACATTTAAAATACAAAGAAACATATGAAAGTATTTTTTGATTGTTTAAACATAGTTAAAACGCTACAATCTGATGCAACTTGTAATGTAATACAATTTACATGTTTTTACAGAGGTTGCTTACGGCTTATTTTATTAACTTTGTTTCTTTGTAAAAAACTGCGTATAAACGTGCAATGAGTAACGAAAGTCGTAAAAGGTTGTTGTTTTGGTTAAGTTTATTTTACAATCTAAATGATTAAAAATATAGAAAGGATGGTGGTTTACAAATAAATGTATAGTGCAGTAATATTTTTTTTATACAACGTATGTTATTTTTTAACTACATTAATGTACCATAACTTTTTTTGTGATGTTTTTTTTTAAATTTTCTAAGATATATAGATCATTTTGAGAAAAAATATTGTAAAAACTAAAAATGGTTAAAAAACAATTTATATTTTGTTATTTACACCTTACTCACTTTTATTTGCATAAATACAAGAATTATGAGTTTATAGTTACGCAGTAAACACTGTTTATTATAATAAAAAACGAATTGTTAGCTTTATAAGTATAAGTATTATGAGATCTTGAGTAAAAATAAATCAGATAAAATAATCGTAATAGAAGTTAAACCTCATTGAGATTGAAGGAGTGCGATGCAGCTTTCCTCTAACCGCATATTAAAAAATCAAAAATTTTTAATTTGTAAACAAAAAAATATTTTCTAATAAGAATAAATATCTGCTATTTTTGTTCGTTACTCAAAATAATGTTTAAAATGTATTTTCTTACGTTTTGAGACTTCGTTTTTGGTTTTTACTATAAATAGGTTTTTTAAGTAAACAAACCAAAAAAAAAATACATTATAAATATATTTTTTTTAATTGCAAAAAATTCAGTTACTTATTTTTTGTAAACTTTTATAAAATATTATGCCTTTTGCTTACACAAACATTTACTTATTGCAAGATATCGTTTTTTTTTTGCTTTGATATACATAGTATATAAATTTGAAGACGAAATAGAAATATTTTAACGTAAGGCACTTTCATTCACATTTTCCATATTCTATTTAAATCATTATATTTTAAAGTATCTTGCTTTTTTATAGTACAATAAGTTTTTAATATTTTAGAATTTTAGTTTTAAAAATATTTTTATCGTAAATTGACGCATAATTTTTTTTCGGGTAAATATTACAAAACAAAAACCTGAACTTTATCAAAAAAAACATCTACGTGCCCAAACCCAGCCCGCTGGACGGGCCGGGTATTTCCGGGGAAATGTGGACCTCTAGCTTATACTTTAAAACATAAATATAACCTGAATTTACTTATAATATGCAAAACTGACAATTACCAAGATATAAACAGGTTTATTTTGTTGCTATTATTTGCATTTATTTGCGTTTTACCAAACGCAGGGCACTGAATTTTGACCTTGGTTCCGTCTTTACATGTTTTTTAAAAACTACGCAAAGAGTCTAACGATCTGACACTCAACGGTTTTACTGACATATGAAAAGTTTTCGAAACAAATATAGCCATTGTATAATGGATCATTCTTTTTTATTGATAGATTTACTCATAATTAGAATATGGTGCTACGGTCTTCATCAAACAAAACTAAAATCACCTTTTATGCAACCAAACACGTTTTCTAGTTTCCTTGCACATAATATATAGTTGTTATTATTTAACGAAAAAAACTATTTATATACAACATTGATCTTTCAGTTAAATTGATAAGTCAAATTTCTGTTTTATTTTTAATTACAATTGATATGCAAAATGCAGTTGCTGTTTTGTAGTAAAGAACCACACTAAAGTTTTGTTGCAAATTTGTATTAAAAAATTACAAAAGATTATTCCACTTTTGTTCTAAAAAAGACGCTAAAAAGTATATTACAAAACATTATTGACTTACTTTGTATTTTCATTTCTTGTCAATTTTTTGTTGTTAAATTCTAAAAAAATGCAACATATATAAATCTTACCGGTTGTAATAAATTGTTGCTTCGACATATCTTTTATATACATTTTAATTAAAATAAACCATTTTTTTTTTATTCTACAAATACCGACATCGTCCGACTAGCATGGGCGTTTTTATTCTCCATGCTTAGTGCAAATCAGCTGCATCGCCGTTCTTAATATTTTCTAAGTTTTATAAATTTGCGATAATTTTAATTTTAAAAAAATTGCATGCAAAACAAAAAAAAACTTTTACGTGTAAAACAGATTTTTCTGTTATATTTTTAAAAATAATAAGATAAATTGCTAACACAAAAAACAAATAAGATTTAACATATCAATAGATGCGTAAAAAAAAATACAATGGTTTTTTTGTGTAGTAAAATTTAAATATGTTACTAGTAAGAAAATTTATAGGAAAAAAAATTGTTTTATGATGCATCAATTCATTATTTTACAGAAAAATTGCTTTATATTTTTCCGTTCTAAAAAAAATCTAAAATAAACTACGATTTTTGCTTTTACTACTAGCGTATAAAATATCGTCAGTGCTCAACTATTTTTTTAAGAGATCCGCTGAAGATAAACTTTTTCCAAGAAAAGAAGTGTACGGTATGTTGGGTTAACACCCAAAATTAATGAGCTAAAATGCTCTATATTGCTAAAAGCACGCTTTATTGTACTAATAAAACGCGATTTTACGCGCAAACGATACAGAAACAGAATCCAAGCATTTTGCGCTATTCAAAAGTCAAAATAAAAACTTAAATCGATGTTTAAAAGCAGAAGGGGATAATATTGATTGAAGCGTGATTAGCAAAAAATGATTTTAATATAATTTAAAATTTAATTGATTTTATCAGTGATTTATGAATTGAATTTATTTTTGTAATTAATTTAAAAGTATATAAAGGAGCACAATTAAATAAATTAGTAGCGTTTACATTACAATGGTTTTTAAGAAAAAGGAAGTAATGCCCGACACATCCAACAATGCTTTTTTTTCTCTAATTGAAAGGATGAATCTATTCTAGTTTTTGTTCTTTAGTTTGCAAGTTTATAATGTTTTAAAAACCTACAATAATTTATTCATGATTTATCATGTCTTTACTGTGCTTTTTATTTGTGACCGTAGAGCAATTATTATTATAAATGTTTTTGTACAGTTTTTTGTAGGTTCGTAGTCTCAATACTGATCAAATTTTATTATGTCAATATTTCATTATTTCATATTACATAATTTATATTTTGTTTTGGACATTTAATTTATTATTTGTTTTTATTATTAGTTTAATCATATATTTGTCGTGTTTTTTTTGCGTATATTTTCATACTGACGCAGATGCGTAGCCAAAGTGTGGTCAGTGTTATTAATTAAAGACCCAAAAACCATATTTTTAGCGTTTTGAACTTTATAATTTATTTTTATAAAAAAATCATTTAAAATTTTTTTATTTGGATTCTTAAAATTAAAAAAAAACCATCTGCACAAAATAAGGCTCCTCTTAAATCCAGTCGTAATTTTTTTTTGTATGGGGGGTGTAACCCGTACCACCCACCCACCCATACCCCTGGCTACCCAGCTGTACTGACATCATGTGTAAAAAGTAAAATTTGTAATAAAAACCATTAATAGTTAACGCGTTAACTTTATGCCATATTATTTGTTAATTATAAATAAGATATTTTGCATTCTAATTATTACCACAAATTTTATAAGACTTTGAAATATGAGAAATAAAGAAAAGAATGTTAAAGAAGAAAATAGTGATACATAAAAGGTATATTTTATGCATTATAAATGTTTCGGTATTATTTTCGTGTCAAATGTGGTTGTTAAATACTAACAGAAATTATATGGGAAAAATATGGAAAATTATTACCTCCATTTTGGCCATACAGATATACCCATATAGGGTATAAAGGCATTTTTTTTTCATCATTGACTTTTATCTACAAAAACGAAACCGTTAAATATAAAAAACTTTAAAATCTAAATTTTTAATAAAGGTATAAAAAGTATTAATAGACTCTATTTTATAAGACATGAATTTATATTTTCCAAGTATAAGCACATAAAAGTAAAAAATTGCGAATTTATATTTAGATTGAAACTAAAATTATTTATTATTTTGTACTAATTTGGTGATGTCCTAATATTTCCATTTTTCTTAGAAAGACAATTTTTTAAAAAGCAAATTTGACGTTTCGGTATAGATTGTATAAATTAAACTCGATTGTTTCCTCTTAAATAACGAAATTGATTATTTCTTTGTTTTATTTTAAAACAATCACATAACATCAGTGTCAAAGCCCTATATTGAGAGGGGGCCACTATTCGACAAGGGGACACTATTATACTGTCAATTAGGTTCAGCCGGACACTTTTCTTCAGTTCAGTTTTTGTTCCGGCCAAACAAATTTTGATTCCGGCCGTTTTTGACGTGACAGAGGGCGCCTGCCACCCCTACCCCCCTGGGCACGCCACTGGCCCACTGGCCCACTATTAGCTTAAATCTTTTTTACTGGCATGAAAAGAGGCAAAGATAACATAAATGCATGATGTGTGTCTTGTTTTTAGAACGTAAACAGACAACACGGTAAAATAAAGATTTGTGAAATAACACAAAAATGATAGGGAAAAAAATTTTTTATAAAAAAAAATGACATGCCCTAACCATTTATTATATTATAGATACAGGGTGTCATTGTGTTTTTAAGACTACTATAAAAACAAATATATATTTTAGATAAAAATAAGACTATTCTTTAAAGAATAAACCGCCAATATCCATACTGAATGTTTAAAACTATGCTGAGTGCCTAAAAAAGTCTACACTAGATGATAAAAGGATACAGTTAGTTACAATTAACCTTTAAATCGAACTTATATCATATAACACTTTTATTTTCTTAAATGCATTTTTTTTACTCCTCTTCAATCAAAAAATCCGGTATATATGTAACTTTAAAGACATTCTTAGAACTAATATTATTAAAAACATGCAATACGGGAGTTTGTAACATTTTGGCATTGCTATATCTAGTTATTGATACAAGAGTCGATATAGCAAAAAAAAATAAGGTCTGAAAGAAAAAGGTCTTAAAAAATTTAAAACCGTAAATTTTATATTTATTAAACCAAAAAACTTTTTTTTCATGATAACTAGAGACTATTTGTTTTTTTCCGCCAAATAATTGTTCAAACATTTAATTAAAGGACTTAATATATTTTTAGACCTTTTTGTTGCTGGTTTTCATTTATTTTTGTCACTTTTTTATCGTTTTATGCCCATTTATATATAACTAGTGTTGCCAAAATAGGTTAAACGGTTATCCGGTCGAAAAGAAAATTTGGGTTTTTTTTTGTTACTTTAGAATAATCAGAAATCCGAATTATTCCGTGTTTTATCCGGTTTTTGGTTTTTAAGCTTAAAAATTTGAGATTTAGTGTATAGCATTTGTAAAAAAATTGCTAAAAAAAGTTTAAACTAGGTTACCCTTAAAAAAGGGTAAAATTATGGGATCAAAAAATATGAAGAACATCCATAATATGAAATTTACTTGCTTAAGTTTTACAAATTTATCCAAAAAATCTTACAGAAATAGTGTTTTATCGTTATATAGCGGGAATTTATATCAATATTGTTTTTTTTTGTATTTATACTATGTATCGTACCCTTCCGAAAGTAAGAAAAAAAATTCAATAAAATAATAACATTCAAAAATGATCGCAAAAACAGTTTTTAGCTTAAAACTGACATATTTGCATATAATTAATTTTTCTGTTTTTGTCTTATTGTGGCAGCTTTCGGTATATTAGTAATTTTGAATACTTACATGCAGTTCTGACACAAAAAGAGAAAAAAAATGGGATCGGTATTTGAGTATTTCTATCATGTAAAAATTGTATAAATAAATTTATACGCACGCTGCAAAATATATTTTCTATAACTATATATAAGCAATAAAAAGTTTCGATTTTGCTTTTCTATTATGTAGTATAATACCTTTCGAGCAAACTATAGCAACCATAATTAGCAATAAAACACAACTCCTATAAATATCAGATTAACTTTTTGTAATCTGCATGACTTTATACCATGAATTGTGCAGAATCATTTTAAAAAGTAAAAAAAGGGATTTCTATTTTCTCGTCGTATGTACCCTTTTTTTTCTAAAGTAGACAAAAGATATACCTAGATACTTAAATGACTTAAATTTAGTTTACTTGAACTTTATTATGACAAAAAAAACGAAAATCACAGATTTACGGAGTAATTAATTTAATAGCAATAAAATTACTTTTACACACAATTTGGAAAAATTTCTATAATAACTGATTATCCGAAAACTTAACCGGACGCAGGTGCGAAATTAAGGCGATTATCGGATAGTTTAAAAATGCGGTTGATTGGAAACCCTATATTCAGCTTTTTTATTTTGACCCATTTTTATTGTTCTTTTTTTGTGGATCCATTTGACTCTAAGTTGTTATCAAAACGATGTTTAAATCGTACCAAAAATTTGCCAAAAACTGGATAAAAATCTAATGCAAATGATGGAAACTATTTACTTCTAGACCAAGTGTTTTATAACAGGTAAAAAAAGAGTCACGCTTTTTAAGAAATTTGCACGTATATGTAATGCCGGTGTTATGTAAAATTTTTGTAGTTGTTAAATTTTCGTTTACTGTAAGTTTTTTGAAAAGTAAATGATCATAATTGTAAACAAAATAATAAAAGTAATAAGTGCGTAAATATAGATAAAATAAATATTTTTATACTTATATTTTGTTTTATTATATAAAAAAAAATAATAAACCTTAAAATAAAAAATACCACAAAAACTACAAATGTACGGCAATAAAATTATTTTTAAAACACACAGACTATAAATGTGTCAAAAAAAAAAGCAGTTATGTAATTTTTTTACGCAAAAAACTATAAAAAGGTTTGTGTTTTGTTACAAAAGAGTGCGAATACAAAACAAGAAGCCTTTAATGCATAGTATTGATTTGTGTATATTTTTAGGCGTTTTTATATATTTATTTCCGCCAATTTTCAATCAAACAATTTTACAGCAAACGAAAATTTTGCTTATTGGCAAATTTATTTTGACAAATTTGACAAACCAAAATGATTAGTAAAATGTTGGTGTCATGTATAATTTTCGTTTTTGTAAAATTTTCGTTTACTGAAAATTTTTAAAAAGTCAATGAACCCGATTGTAATCAAAAAAAAAAAAAAATATAGAGTCAAGTAAATAAAAATACAATAAATATTTATATACTTTTTTTTTATATAGTTACAGCAATACAAAAACCCTTAAAACTGAAAAACACTACAAAAAAATGAAAATGGACAGCAAAAAAAATCATTTAAATAGTACAAGACTAGTACTATGCGTGAGAATCAATATTTTCTTAACATTTTTAAAGCAAAAAAAAACATCAAAAAAGTTATTTTGTTACAAAAGAATACGAATAAATAAAAAGCCCCATCAATGCATGATATATCCTGTGTTGTATTTATATTCGGTCTATATATTTAAATGCGCCAATTATAAAGCTAAAAATTTTACAGCGAACGAAAATTTCACTGTAAGTTTTTGTTTTTTGGCAATATAATTTTGCAAAATTTGACGAAAAAAAAATTAATAAAATTACATTTTTATCGATTTTAAGGCATTAAACATGTCACGACAACAAACCCAAGATTTAATTAGAAATAAAATCGTTTTTATTAGAAATATCGGAGCCAAACATTTTTTTATCATATTATAGTATAAAAACTTAAAAAAATAATATTGTAATATTTTCGTTTTTATATATAAATTCCCAATGAATTTTGATATGACAGGGTTTAAGCAATTACAGTTTTCATATTTGCACATAATAATAAAAAAGTACAAAAAGTACTCTGTGATGCAAAAAATTTAGTATTAAATTTTATTTGTCTTTTAGAAATAGTTTTATTCTACAAAATTAATACTTATAATTTCTGGTTTTGATTTTTCATTAATAGAATAATTGTATACATGTAGGTTTGTATACATGTTCGTAACAGGGATGTGTTGCAATAACCCAAATATATATATTTTTGTTATTTAATTTATACTAAAACAAACAAAACAACGTTTTTTGCAACAGTTATTTGCGTGTACAGGCTGGTATTCTACAATAGGAGTTAGCATATTCTTTAGCAGGGACGGGTCGTGAATTTAAAATGACCTTTAAACAAAAAATAACTATCTTTTCCTACCTTAAAATATAGGATAAAAATTACGACTTTCTTTAACCAAATTCTACTTGTTTTAGTACCTAAGGGTAGCAAAAAATTCTTCTACTGGTAGATCTGGCGCAATTTTTGTTCCGAAAGACGGCAGTCCCCCCTCTTGAACTCCGCAGACGCCCGTTATTTAGAATTTAATCTTTATTTGTAAAGTCAAATATTTCGTACTTTAAAATTTTAGGAAATTAAAATTTTACGACCACTTTTTTTTTGCAAAATTTGTTGCAATTAATTTGCCAAAACAAAATTTTTACAGTACAATTTTAGTTCGCTGTAACATTTTGAGATTTAAAAATTGGCGCGATTATACATAAGAAAACAGATACTAAGGCACACAGTCAATAACATGCATTGATAGGGCTTCATTTTATATTCGCAATCTTTGTAACAAATAACTTCTTTTGAGTTTTTTTTTATTAGAAAAAAAAAATATAACTTTGTAATTTATACACATGGTCTAAGTCTGCGTACCTAATTACTCTTTTTTTGCTATCCATTTGCATTTTTGTGTGGTATTTTAGCACCTCAAGGGTTATTTTTTCAGAGTTAATGTAAAAAAATATGGAATATAAAAATTGTACACGTATTTTTACTATCGTAACAGTCCTTACGAAAATTTTATTACAACCGTTGTATATTGACTTTGTAAAAATTTCACAGTAGAACAAAAATGTTAATAATACAGAAATTTTATAGAACACCAGTTTGTTTATATTAAAAGACATAAACACACTACGAAAACACATCCAGTATTAGATTAGAATTCAAATGTTTTTTTAAAGCAAATATCGTGCCAAATATTCTTTTTTGTCATAATATAGTTCAAAAAACCTCTAATTTTTTTTTATATTTTAGTTTTCGAAAATATATTTCCAAGATATACTAATATGAACGAATTTATACCCACCGCACGTTATATGTTAACCTTTACAATAAAAAATATGTTGTGTTGATATTAAATTTTTTTTAAGTTTTTTTTGCTTATTTTAATAATTTTATCTACACAACTAATACTTATATTTTGTGTTTTGTGTTTTTAATTATACATAAAAAAAGGGTTGTTTGTGTAGTTCTCACATTTGATAATCAAAAATATATGTTGCAATTACTCAAAATATATATATTTTTGTTTTTAAATTTTTACTAAAATAAACAAAACAACGTTTTTGGCAAAAGTCCTTGAAGTGAAAAAAGCACGAATTCTAATTATAAGTGTCAGCAGGATTTTTCAAACTGGAAACAAAAAGTATAAAATATTCTTTAAGCAAAAAAAAATGGTTTTTTCCTACCACAAAAAATTTTATGAAAATGTTGATTTTATTTTTTAAAAAATTTTTCTTTTTTAATACCTAAAGAAGAGGGCAAAAATTTCATTTACTCGTAAATCTTGCGCAATTTTTTGTAGGAGGGTGCAATGCACCCCTTGCACCCCCCCCCCCGACTCCCAT